>WNYA01000938.1:0-81158 GCA_019512145.1 Engystomops pustulosus | reverse complement strand
CTCATAAATTTAGGGCTATCGGAAGAGTTAACAGTAGTTGGCATGTACCACTCAGAGTGCAAGCTCCGTGCTTACTGTTCAGTAAATAAGACATTACAGTAATTTACTCACAAGATATGAGTTGAATCCATCATTGATTGACTCCACAGACTGCTCCGTGCTAAAATCTCCAAGGTGAGGATAGTCATAAGCTTCACAGGAAGATGCTGCACAAATCAGGAAAAAATAGGGAGCAGTATTATAATAGTTATATTCTTGTACATAGGGGGCAGTATTACAGTAGTTATATTCTTGTACATAGGGGGCAGTATTATAGTAGTTATATTCTTGTACATAGGGGGCAGTATTATAGTAGTTATAGTCTTGTCCATAGGGGGTAGTATTATAGTAGTTATATTCTTGTACATAGGAGGCAGTGTTATAGTAGTTATATTCTTGTAGTAGTTATATTCCTTGTACAAGGGGGCAGTAGTTATAGTAGTTTAGGTCTATTCTGTACATAGAGGGCGTATTTAGTGTTATATTTTGTAAGAGGGAGGCAGTATATAGAGTTATATTCTTGTTCACTTAGGGGGCTAGTATTATCGTAGTTATATTCTGTACAATAGGGGGCAGCAACTAGTAGTTTTATATCCTGTACTAGGGAGGCGTTATTATAGTAGTTATATTCTTGTACATAGGGGCAGGGGGGCAGTATTATAGTTAGTTATATTCTTGGACATAGGGGGCAGTATTACAAGTAGTTTAGTCCTTGGTACCATAGGGGTCAGTATTATAGTAGATATAATGGGGCGTGTATAGTATACTTCATAGGGGGCGATATTCATAGTAGTTATATTCCTTGACATAGGGGGTAGTTATTACTGTAGTTATATTCTTGTACATGGGAGCAGTATTTATAGAGTTTAATTCTTGTAAATGGGGGCAGTATTATAGTATTTATTCTGTACATGGGGCAGTATTAAGTAGTTATATCTTGTACATAGGGTAGCAGTATTATAATAGTTATATTCTTGTACTATGGGGCAGATATAAGTGTTTATCTTGTACATAGGGCAGTAAAGTAGTTATTCATATATATAGATCAATTTTGTACATGGGGGCAGCATTTAGTGTTTATATTCTTGTAATAGGGGGCAGTATTATAGAGTTATCTTCTTTAATAGAGGGCAGTATATTAAATAGTTATATTCTTGTCCATCAGGGAGGGCAGATATATAGTTGATCGACTGGGCAGACTTAGTTATTTCTGTAAATTAGGGGTGTTCTAGAGTTATATTGTAATGGGGGCAATATTAGAGTAGTTTATATTCCTGTTACATAGGGGGCATATATAGTAGTTTTTTTTTAATGCATTTAAGATTTTGTACATAGGGCAGTATTATAGTAGTTATATTCTTGTACATAGGGGGCAGTATTATGTAGTTATATTTCCTGTACTAGGGGGAATAGATCATAGTAGTGTATTCCTGCTAAATAGGGGCGGTATTATAGTAAGTTATATTCCCTGGTACATAGGGGCAGTAATTATAGTAGTTAATTCTTTAGACATTAGGTTACGACAGAGAGATAGTCTATACTTGTCTGGGGCGGTTATAGTAGATTTTGTTACTGTGCGTTTCTTGTCATAGCTTATAATTGATTCTAATAGGGGGCAGTATTATAGTAGTTATATTTATGGGGCGTTGTGTATAGCTACTAGGGGGCAGTATTTATAGTAGAATTCTTACATCAGTATTTAGTGTTTATGTAATTCTTGTCACTTTGTTACGCTGATTACCAGATCTCTTCCTTTCTTACCTCGATGCCGCCGGTTTTCCAGGGCTGGAAGTGTCTCCTCCTGGAAGTTGACCAGATACAAGCCCAATATTGTCCCCCATGTACTCGTGAGACTTCCCCAGCCATTTTGTTTGACCCGGTTTTGGGGGGCCTTGGAGGGTAGCAATTGTGGAAACATTAGAGGCTAAACCTAATGCATTATGGTTCTTATCCAATGTAAAAGGTCCTTGGCATTGATTAAACTGAATGCGGAGTCCCAGAAGCCGTCATAGGAGTCCAGTGGAAAGGGCCCCAAACTCTTTAACAGAGCGTTGCTGGAGTCTGTAGGTGTTAAACGTCCTCGCTCGTCAGACTCTAGTGCAGTAAGGCTTTGACTTGTAGGGAGTGTCGAGCCGAAGCCTCCGGGGGAGATATAGGCCTGTCCCTCAGCTCAGAACTGTCCGGTCGGGTTTGGATAAACTGTAGAAACCATGGGACCTGACTAGTCACTCCCATTTCACCCAGTGTCATACCCTGGGCCCGCTCTGCACGGCGCGTGTCAATACGCATGAAAAGAGGGACCGCGGGGTTGTGAGAACTGGCGCTTCTGAAATTAGAAAACACTGGCCATTTGTAAAGCATGTGGAGAGAGAGTAAGCAGCGCAAGACCAAGCAGTGGATTTGCGAATTACCCAATCTCCCAATAGACAATGCACCCAGGCTGAAGTCATTGCCCACTAGCTCAGAGTTATAAGGCCACAAAACAACAGGAAGCTAGAGGTAAGAACTTACCACCATTCCGGTGGTCCATTTATGGATCAGGACTTACCTATATTCTTCTCCGTCTTTCGGCTCATACATTGGTGAAGGAACAGGTAGCTGGGGACGTCGCTGACAGCGTTGTCGTGATTGCATGTGGTTTGATGAAGGTGCAAACGTGAACAGCGTGTGGCTTGCGACTGGAGTGGAGGGAGCAGACGACTTCCGTGCCTGAGTAGTGAATGGGTAGAGGCTGAACTCCGCAGGGAGGACCTGGGGCCATGATTCACTGACTGCACATTTCTTATCTAAAAAGAGTCTGACTGAGAATGAAAGGAGCTGATTGGGTTATAAACAGAGTTGAAGCAATTTCTATAACATAGACCATTACAAGGTTCTGTTCCAGAGCAGTGGCTCTATTTACATGATATAACAACTTTAGCATCTTAAAGATAATCATCACCCCTATGTACAGAAACAGAACCCTATAATACTGTACCCCTCCTATGTACAAGAATATAACTACTATAATATGCCCCCATGTTACAGAATATAACTACATATATACTGCCCTATGTACAAGAACATATACTAACTATAATACGTCCCTATGTACAAGAATATATACTAAATAATCGTGCTCCCCTTATTTTGTTTACAAGAATATAACAGACTATAATACTGCATCCTCATGTACAAGAATAAGTACTATATACTGCCCTGCTACAGAATAACTATATAAACTAGACCATATAATACTCTATAAAACTGCCCCCTATGTACAAGAATATAACTACTATAATACTGCCCCCTATGTACAAGATATAACTGACTATAATACTGAGCCCCTCATGTACACGGAATATAACTAATATATACTGCCCATATTAAAGAACATATACTATTATATACTGCCCCCCTATGTACAAGAATATAACTACTATAATAACTGACGCCCCCTATGTACAAGAATTAATAACTATAGATACTTGCCCCCTTGTACAAGAATATAACTACTATAATACTGACCCCTCCCATGTCAAGGAATATAACTACTATCATAATACTGGCTCCCTAGTACAAGAATAATTATATAATACTGCCGCCCTATGTACGAATATAACTGACTATAATACGTCCCCCTATGTAAAAGTAATATAAACTACTTATAAGTACGCCCCCTATGTACAAGAATATAACTACTATATACTGCCCCTAGTGTACAGGAATTAAACTACTATAAATATGGCCCCCTATGTACAAAATATAACTACTTAATATGCCCCCCCTATGTAACAAGATATAACTACTATATACTGCCCCTATTACAGGATATAAATACTATATTACTGCTCCCTATGTAAACACAGTAAGCACTATAACTGGAAGCCCCCTATGTAAGATTAAACTAATATGTCCCCTATGTACAAGAATATAATACTATAATATTCCCCTAGTGTAAAAAATATATAATAACCCCCCATCATATACTTATAATAGCGCCCCCTATGTAACGAATATAACTACTCTAATACTGCCCCTATGTAAAGAATATACTACTATAATAACTGCCCCTATGTAAGCATATATAACTACTATAATATGCCCCTAGTACAAGAATCTAACACCTATAGCTGCTCCCTATGTTACAAGCATAATATGCCCCCATAGACATAACTATATAATACTGCTCCTATTGTACAAGAATATAACTTACTATAATTACTTCCCCCAGTACAAGAATTATACTACTATAATCTGCACCTATGTAAAAAATATAACTACTATCATAATGCCCCCCTAGACAGAATATCTACTATACTATACCTCCTATGTACAGGATATAATACTATAATACTGCCCCCTAGTACAAGAATAAACTACTATCCTACTACCTCCTATGCAAGAATATAAAAATACTATAATACCCCCCGTGGAGTATAACAGAATTCTGTTTGTATAATATACAGTGGTGATGTGCACCTTTCTTTCCCCCAGTTTAGAGGGACTCAGCACTTGGTTTCCTTGTACTACAAATCATTAACACATAATACAATGTTTCAGTAATAACTCGCAGGAGCATTCTGCGTGGTATAAACCAGATATGGATGTGTACGCAGGTAGTGTCATGAATCTCATGTCGGATGTAATTTAGAAGGAGGAGACTCTTTATGTGTCCTGTCTGTGCGATGATGCGGTTGCTGGGGTCCAGATGCGCCTCTGCACAGCACATGATGGGGAAGGAAGCATAGAATCTAGAGCATGAAATATGAGCCAAAGAGCGTATACAGTATATACCGTAGGGAGATAAACTGATCAAGGGTCATAAAAGGGGTTCGTTCCAGTGCCAACAGAGCTACCAATCATTCCCAATCTCTTACTGTTTATCCGAGCTGTTATTAATCCAGAGCTGCACTCACTATTCTGCTGCTGGTATTGCCAGTCCTGTGTTACATTACATGACATTCCTTTATCCTGTAAATGATCATGAGAACATACCGTATTATACTCCAGAGCTGCATCATATTCTGCTGTGGTGCAGTCACTGGTACAACATGGCATTAATTGTCCTGTAATGTACTGAGTGTACCATCATGTATTATACTCCGGAATAGCTTGCACTCACTATATTCTGGCTGCTGTGCAGTCACTGTGGCAGACATGACTTAATTATAATGCGAGGATCAACTGAGTTACAGGTATGTATTATACTCAGAGTGACTCACTATTCGCTGCTGGTGCAGTCACTGTGTCCATACATGACAGTATTATCGGTACTGATCTGAGTACCATCCTTGTTTAATTAACTCCAGAGATGCACTCCTATTCTGTGCTTGGTGGCAAGTCACTGGTACATACATGACATTATTTACTGTACTGATCTGAGTTAATCCTGTATTCTAATCCAGAGCTGCACTCTATTCTGCTGCTGGTGCAGTCCAGTGTACATACATGAACATATTTATCCTGTATGATACTGAGTAACATCCTGTATTATACTCCAGAGCTGCATCACTATTCTGTGATGGTTGCAGGGGGGGGTTTCCCACCCCCCACTGTGTCATACATTACATTATTTATCTTGTACTGATCCTGAGTTACATCCTGTAGTTACACTCCAAGCTGCACTCACTATTCTGTTGGTGGAGGTATGAAAAACATATTCTAAAAGCCAAGTAGTAGTAATACTATTCTCATAATGCTTAAATAAACTATTAAGCGGATGCTCAAGTAGATGAAAAAACCATATGACATATAATAAAAACGTTGATAAAAAGGAACCACAGGTACAAAGAATCCGTAGTCACCACAAAGCTTCGTAAAGAGAAGAAACTACTAAACGGTTTGCATGTGCCATGAGTGATGATTAATGGCCTGTTGGGGTCACTGTTGTACTGGTGAAATTTAGTGGATATTAGATTATTATAACTTTTTAGCGAGTGCCACTTTTATATTAATATTATATATACGCATATTAGCATAATTGCTAGGCATATTATTATATACAACAGCTAATTGTCCCCTCACAGCTACATCTGTGGGGTCCTCAGGCGCCCATCTGTTTTACTCGAATAATGAATATTTTTGTGACCTTCGCAACGAGTTTGTGCTTTTTTTTTTTTATAAAACTGAAAATAATATTATTCTAAATCCCCCCTGTGAGAGTGATTTCATTTAGAACGGAGCGGGGAAACCATTATGTGCCACATCTCGAGTCTTGTTTAAAAAAAAAAGGAATTAAAGAATCCGAAAATTGATTCATCTGGAATTGTCACCATTAACCAACCACCCTTCCACCCACTCCCCGCCCTTAGGTTTGTGGTTGAAAAATGTTGGTGCTATTATTAGAGCGTTGACCTCTCCGTTCTCTGGAATGAACGGACTTGACTAATTAGACTTGTCAGAGGAAAATACTAGGACCTTTATATGACAAACTGCAGAGCGGCCTCTATGTGAGGTTTAAAATGGGTGACAAACCATACAGAAAGGGATAATGGCCCTAGAAAGAAACATCAGCCAGACAGAGTATTGAAAATTAAGATAAAATATAGGATACAGATCTACAGAAGTACCATCTTTGCAGCCCAATCACAGCGCAGCGTTCAATTTTGTAATGGGGTCTTGAAAGATGGGAGCTGTGCCTGGATGGTTGCTATGGTAGCACTAGATCCGGTGCTCTAGCTCTATACCCTATGTACCTATATTATACAGTGATATTAAAGGGATTGTCTAGATTATATCATTTGAGGGTCGCAGCAGAGGGGCTTCAGTGGTTAGCGATTCTGGTTTTTGTAGTTCTGCGCGTTCTTTGCCCGTATGGAAATAGACGTCCATTTTGGGCCTAGTTCATAGCTGTAGTCAATCACAGGCCTCACTGAGAACTCAGCAGAAAAGAGCGTGAGGTGCCAATTTCTGCACATCGAAACTTTCAAAAATTGCTCCCCCATTTTTGTTATAAAACTCCCATATTTGAGGACACAACACGCCCCTTTTTTGGCAGTGACTATCAATCCATGAATAATAAATTGGGACAACACCCTTAACCAGTTTACATATTTGCCAAAAAGAGTATGCTACTACCTAAAGACCATGGCACCAAAAAATGAGAAAAAAACCCTTTATTATGAGAGCTATGAAATGACAGATTTTGGACATGACGTTAAAGGAGAGTTTGGTCGATCTCTCACTAGCGATCAGGACCTAAGGGTGGTGTTTGATCTATGAGTAAACCTTCTCCTAGGTTTACAATATGCCCCCCTGCAGGGAAAATTGAAGGCATCTCATAGTGTTCATTCAAAGACAGATATCTGTGAATTCAAGAAAGACACAGGAGATGAGGAGACCTTGGATTGTAATTGATTCTTCTATTGTCAAGGTATACGAAAATGGATTCTCTAAAAAAGGAAGGGTCACCAGATTTTAGTCAATTATAGTACCATCCCTTCAGGTAAGAAGATGAAATGTCATTTCCTAGAATGATTCTTTATGTGGAATCAAAAAACTCCAGAGTCACATGAAAATGAGCAGAGAAGAGTCCTATTTAAATGCGATGAGTAACTTTTCGAGACTTTAGGAGGGAAAGGGGAATTCTATGGGTCTAAAAACATACTGCTGCTGTTAATAATTAATGAAAGGAATCTCATCATTCAATTCTCCTCAGAACTAGTGGTTACGTTGTGTACGGACCAGAGATATAGATTAGAAAGTTACCAAACGAGGAACAAAACGAATATTATCTGCAGATCACATCGGCCAACTAGTCTTAAACTTTGTCAATATGTTTCGTCTGTATGTAGACCACAAAACCATAGCCTGGTGTGATTTAAAGATGGGATTCTGAAATCTTCAGCATCATACAAATGCATATTGGAATATACAACAAAGATGGTGGGGTCTGAAGTGACACTCCCCCGTGCCCTGGTGACTCTCTCATGTAAATGTGACTCTTCTGGCTGTCACTTGGACTTTAGAGGAGATTTTTGTTATAAGTAAATGGGAGAACAATTCCATTACGATGGAATTCAAGAACATTTCTAAATTACCCCGGAACAGTTTAAAGGAAACTAACACTTAAAGTGGTAGGTTTAGACATATACATGGCACCAGAGGGTGAGATGGTGCCAGATCATTTTTGTTAGGGGAAAAAGCCCCTATCGCGTTTTATAAGTTATTAACTTATAACTCGGACGCACCGCAATTGGGCACGCGCACCTGCGCGTGCCCGTTCGTGCGGGATTCTTAAAAAAAAGAAAAGAAAAAGTGCTGGAGAGCCCAGTGACGTAAAAGAGCGAACAGGAAAAAGAGAGCAGGCGCCAACACGTTAGCACGGGGAAAACGGCAGTGGCTAAGTTGCGCAGGCGCGCGATGTTGTTGGTTGTGACGGAGAGCTCAGGTGAAGTCACCGGCTCTCCAGCACTTTAGAATCCGGCGCACGGACGGGCACGCGCATGGTGCGCCGTGCCCAAGTGCGGTGCGCCGAGTTATAAGTTAATATAACTTATAAAACGGCGATAGGGGCTTTGTTCCCCTAACAAAAATATGATCTGGCACCAGCTCACCCTGAGCTGGTGCCATGTATATGTGTCTAAACCTACCACTTTTAAGTGGTAGGTTTCCTTTAAAGGGACAAAATATGATGACACAGTCCCTTTAAGGGGTAAAATTGATGTATAACCATAGTGGATCCCATGGAGAGTGTTCCTCCATTACTGTAGTAGAGGTAGGAGTGCTATATACGGTATATACCTCACACATATAATACACCCTTTAAAATAATAATATATTTTCCACTCAAATTCCTTCCCATAAGTAAAGATTACACGACAAGTAAAAGCAATTTCTTCCCGTGTTCCCACTCCCACACTCTGCGTCCTGTGAACCCTGCGGATTAGAACATTCATTTCCTCCCCGCGTTCGGGGCTCTGGAGATAGGGGTGTGAAAAGGCGAGATTGTGTCGCTAATCTATCCGCCCACTTACAGAGAGCCAAGGTACAAAACTTTCTGCTCATTAGCAGCGCCAACTCAGTCATCTCGTGAAACGTCACCAGGATCTCGCAGGTTAACCCTTCCGCCAGTCACTTTATCACATTCAAGATTTCACCTCAAATGTGTGTTTTTTGTTTTTTTACAATTTTCAAGATCTCAGCTTGCTGTCAGTGAATGGGAGCATTGTTGAGAATAACTGTTCTCACAGCTGTGGGTTTGTTACAGTTCTCTCCAGTCTTTACAATCCTCTGTGCTACTCAGTATCAGGACAGGAGAGAGCTAAGTGCTGTTGATTTGAGCAGATCTCTGTCTAGACTGGATACGACAGTTACAAACCCTCAGCTGTGTGAAGTTTTTGGTCTGCTATGACTTTATTTTGGGTTATATGACCTGTTTGAAAGCTCTTGGATCCCAATGTAAAATCTGTCACAGGGACCCACTTGCTTTTTACTAATTATTATACTTATGTTATAAGGACCTTTGGGGTCCACTTGGGAACATTCTGGGACACAAAGCGCATGCTGATTCTGGTTAGCTGGCAAAGGTGATTTGATATATATTGGCAATAGTTCCAAGAAATCATAAACGGAGAATTCCTGGCTATGGAAGTTCCTCAGGGGCGGGGCTTAGAGTCCCCTTTATTTTTAACCTAAAAGTTGGTAAGTCTGTAAAGTTCTTATAAACCGTTATGTGTGTCATGCATCTGTGTATTATATAACCTGGAAAGTTAAATGGATTCCTGGGTAGAGAATATTCTCAGGGGTGGAGCACACATGTCCCGTTATCTATGTATTAGAAGATGGTATGGATATTGAGGCTTGTTGCAAAACATCAATGTAATTTGCAATGCACCTGGATATGCAGTATATAACCTGGAAATTGAATTTGGATTCCAGGGTAGGGAAGGTCCTCAAGGGTGGGGCATACAAGCTCCATTATTTATTTATCCAAACCATCTTCTAATAGATAAATAATAGGGCATGTATGCCTCAACACTGTGGAACTTTCCTACCAGGGAATCCAAGTTCAATTTCCAGGTTCTAAGTTTAACACCCAGGTCCTTGGAACATCACAGTATATCAGAACTTGACGTTTTGTAACAAGCCTTAATATCCATACCAACCTTTGATAAATAATAGTGAACGTTTGCTCCACCCCTGATGATCTCCCCTACCCTGGAATTCAAATTCAATTTCCAGATTATGTGCTACACATCCAGGTGCATGACACATTTTAGGGTGTATGAACTTCGAAGTTTTGAAACCATCCTCTAGATATCAAAATAAAACAAAATGTACCTGCGCCAAACAATCTAACAAGTAAACAATCTCCTCTATATCACCATACAAAACCTCATAACATGTATATGTGTAGGAAATGAGCCATATGATAGTTGTGATATCTTGGAGTCTGGACGGTAATTTACTACTGAATTAAAATGGATACCTGGTGATGGTGGAAACCGGACCTCCTGGTCCAAGGTGGATACAGTCCCTTTCCGTGCTGGAATCCGGAGATGTGGTAAGGTCCACGGTTGTGGTTGTCCAGAAGGGTTTTTCACAGGTAATCCAAACTAGATGTTCATAGACTTGGGGATCGCTTGTTTTGCACGTGGAGTAGAGCCCCGGCCGGTAGCTACTGCTCCATACACAGTTCTGATTGCAATCCGTGTGGTGACGTCACCCCATCCTCTAGATATCTACCAATTCCTAGATAAATAATGAGCAATCTAAACCCCACCCCTGAGGATCTTTCCTAATTGGGATTCCAAGTTCAATTTCCAGGTTATATACGACACACACAGGTGCATTACACGTTTCAATGTATCAGAACTTTATGTTTTGTAACATGCCATGCACCCGGGAGTGCAGCATATAACCTGGAAATTGCAAAATTAAAAAGATGGGATCGGCACTACTAAAGTGATATAGAGTCAAAATAGCGGTCAAAGCTATACCAGAGACTTCTCAAATGCAAAAAAACTTCCAGAAGAGAAAAAGATAAGCGGCACTCACCATATCTTGTGCAATCGATATATTTATTAGAGGTGTAGGTACAGAGAGGAGCGGGGCCTGGCGACGAGTCGTTTCGCGCCTACCGGCGCATCATCAAGCCAATGACGTCGCTTACCCGCGCCGCGCCACAATTTATGCGCGCGTGCCGGCAAGTGTCGCCATGGGAACAATATGTATACATCAGGCCAATAGTGGCGCTCACCCGCGCCGCGCCAAAATTCGTGCGCACGCGCCGATGAGTGCCACCGGGGAAATGACACGAAGTGCCAAATAACAACACACGGTGAGTATAAAAGCAATGAATGTGTCACAATTAAAAACATTACAACGTAATAAATCTTAACATTGGCAAATAGCAGGCTATATAATGAGGCATCAGGTTATATTCCATCAAAGGGTATAGTTACGCTTATGTCTCTACCCGATAGAGTATTCAAATAGCACTGTACCATGGAATGTGTTAGGGGATGGGACCTAGAAGGGAGGTATCTTTATTAGAGAAAAACACTATAATCGTTTTTATCGTTCAGACCTAAGGTGCCAGTGGCATCGAAGGCAATGATCTGTCTACTTTCTTCTCTTAGCAATCTTAAGTTCCTATCACCTCCATCAGCGTTATTTTTAATTTGGGTGATTCCAGCAAACCTAAGAGTCTCTGGATTGCCATTATGACAATTTCTGATATGTTCAATGAGGCGGGGACACCCATTTCCTGTAGTGATTGAATTAACATGTTCCCTGAATCTTACGTACAGTCTTCGTATGGTCTTTCCAATGTAAAAACGTTTACAGGGACAGAAAATAATATAAACAATGTGCGTGGATTTGCATGTGATAAATGAGTTAACTGCCCTGGATATGCCTCCAAATTCTATCAATTTTAATTGACCATTGTAAGTACAAAATTTGCACGAACCACATTTAAAATTGCCTTTTGGGATACTGCTCTCTAACCAGGTATTGCACAAGATATGGTGAGTGCCGCTTATCTTTTTCTCTTCTGGAATATTTACTGGACTGTCTTTCATAAGAGCTGAGCACCACCGTCCATGCTATATTAAGGGGAATTGATCACCGGAGTCTATCTGCAGTGAATGCGGTTATTCCACAACGGGTGTGTGTTTGCCACCATAATAATCTGTACTGTGCCGAGTACTACTTTTTCTTTTCTTTTATGCTGGATTCTAAACGTACTCTACTGCTCGAGCACGTACAACACTTGGAGGCCACAATCCACACTGAACAAAAATGGACACCAATCCGGATGACATATCCTCAGAGGTGCTCCTGAGTACAGAGAGAGAGGATGCGGGAGCCTTCTTTGAACAATGCAACATCAAGGACAACCTACAAATGATGAGTACCAAAACTCTAGAACATCGAGTTTCATCATTAGCAGATAAAGAAATTCGTTTGTTTTGGACGAACCACTCTCTGAAATCATACAGCGAAAGTAATCGCGTACCGAGAGGATTAAGGGTATTCAAAACACCTGCTCAATACCAAGATGATCAACTATTCATCGCAAGATGGAAAGAATTGCATTTACAACATTCACTCAACCTAATGCGATTGGTTATGAGCAAAAACGAGATGGAATACTCGAGGATAACAGACGAATTATGCAGAGCTAAAATCGAGTTGAAAACCAGACTGGGAGAAGAACAATTCACCATATTCATAAAAAAACTCTAGAAAAAATTAGTACTGACACAAATGGAAGTTAAAGAGAAAAAAAGAGATAAATTTGTGAGGGATAAAATGGACTTCGAACAGGGCACCATCTTTGAGTGGGGCTCCACTAAAAGATACAACTATAGAAAAGGAGGGAGATACCATAAAGGAAAATGCCCCAGGAACACAGATTTCTGGACTACGGAGTCAGATTCTAGCGCCTCGGAAGACTCGCAGAGAAACAAAGAATTTTCAAGAGAAAAAGAGGATAAATCCTCTCTATGTCCGGACGTCATAAATACACCAACAATTCCATCAATGGTGACCCCTTTAGGAAACACACCAGGAGGGGGAGACGGAGGAAGAAAAACGTGGTACCAAAACCGCAAAAGGAAACAAGTCTCCTGGCGCCGAGACAGATAAGTACATACATTCCTACAGGTGACCCCACTAACCATCTAATACAGGACTGTCCAGAGACTACTAACATCTTTGACACCAGTCTCGACTGTCCAAAGACTACTAATACTATTGACACTGGTCCCGTTGGGTTAGAACCGTCGACAGTACCAACTGTATCGGCGATCCCTATCCCCGACTTACATCCACTTGAGCCTAACGTATACACGCCTAACATGCCTAATGTGCCCATCAATAATGTTATCAACCTTACTGATGTTATGCTTTCTAATGCATGCCTGTCACTTCTATCTAAGGGTTTAAATTTTGCAATAACTAATACTTTTGATGCTATTCAATTTGACATTGATCTACAAAAAAGTGTACGCAAACTTAATCTCCATAAATTTTTTCAAGATCGGGGGACTGCTAACCCCATTAGAAAGGAAGGTGAGCTGCCGGCTGCGGTGGGTCCCTTGGGGTTCTTTCCCCCAGGACTACCCCCACAGTTTGACACCTCCCTAATTGATTGCCTGCTTGAATTGGATAACCCCAAACCTCCACAAAAGGTCCTAGAAAATACCACCTTAGAGGTGGAAATATTTCAAAAAGGTGTCAAATCCACATTCTGTCCCCCCTTGTCCGCCGGCTCATCCCTCGATATTTTCTGCCAACGCGTGAAGGAAGACGTAAAGGCCTTGATATACCCCATTGCCAAAAACAACCTTACTACCGACAAAGTAAAAGCTCTACATTGGCTTAAATCCCTTAAAGGGATCATAATAAAGCAGGCGGACAAGGGGGGCAATGTGGTTATCATGACAACTGAATATTACAAATCTGAAGCCTTTAGACAATTGGGGGATTTGAAGACATACACCCCACTCACAGGCAATCCTACTGTGAAATACCAGGCACGATTACGTACCCTATTGAGAAGAAATGTGGAGAAAGGTATCCTTTCTGAAAACACTGCCAAAAAATTACTGCCTGAGTACCCTAAATATCCATCATGGTACTTTTTACCAAAGGTACACAAGTCTATGTCGGCCCCTCCTGGACGTCCCATTATAGCCGGGATTGGCTCATTAACTGAGCCATTGTCTCAATATCTTGACTGGCTTCTTCGTCCCCTACTCAACGATATGCCTTCCTATTTAAAGGATACTAATTCCTTCCTAAAGGCAATTAGAGACATACATTGGAACAATACATATACACTAGCATCTATAGACGTAGAAAGCCTATATACCCGTATCCCTCAAGAGTTGGGTGTCCAATGCATTCACGACATACTCACTAACGCTGAAAAGAGCCCACAATACGTCGATTTTGTTTGTTCCAGTTTACAATTTGTTTTGTCCCATAATGCCTTCGTGTTCGACGACAGGTGGTTTGTCCAGAGAACCGGCACGGCGATGGGTACACCCGTCGCCTGCACTTTTGCCAATTTATTCCTGGCGTGCCTTGAACACCGTTGTGTTTTTTCTCTGGACAACCCATTCGTCGCGAACACGAAGGTATTTCTACGTTATGTGGACGACATTTTTATAGTTTGGGAGGGGACCCGTAGTCAATTCTTCGATTTTGTTGAATATTTGAATATCAATAATAACATGAACATGCGATTTACGGCCACTTATGGAGAGAAGGAACTAGACTTCCTAGATGTTAAAATAAAGGAAATAGGAAATGAATTGTGTACCTCAGCATTTAGAAAAACCACAGCTACAAACTCTATGTTACATTTCAACAGTTTCCACCCCACTCACACAAAAACTAGTCTCCCATATAGCCAATTTCTCCGACTGAGAAGAATAAATAGTACGGATACACAATTCGTCAGCCAAGCTAAAGATCTAACCAAACGATTACTAGAGAGAGGTTATCCCAATAAGTTGCTCCAAGAAGCATATTACAAAGTTATCTCCCTCTCCCAGGAGGCATTGTTATCTGACCGTGGGGAACGGAGAAGCCAAGCTGTTAAAAGGGACAATAAAAGGTTCGCATTTTCCTTTGAGTACAGTCCATGTGAAGGAGCCATCCGTCAGGCCATTCGAAAAAACTGGAGTATTCTAAGCCAGGACCCCCAACTTCATGACATTGCCTCTACCCATCCTGTAGTAGCATTCAGACGATGCCCGACAATAAAACAGGCACTAGTCAAAAGTAGATTTTCTTCTACGCAACCCACCTGGTTAGAGAGCAGTATCCCAAAAGGCAATTTTAAATGTGGTTCCTTTAATGTTAAACTCTCCGCCTCCTTGACTTTAACATCAAAAGTTGATTTTCTGGATGATGTCACCATAATGGGTCATGAAAGGAATATGATCTGGAAATACTGTGAAATACCAGGCACGATTACGTACCCTACTGAGAAGAAATGTGGAGAAAGGTATCCTCTCTGAAAATACTGCCAAAAAATTACTGCCTGAGTACCCTAAATATCCATCATGGTACTTTTTACCAAAGGTACACAAGTCTATGTCGGCCCCTCCTGGACGTCCCATTATAGCCGGGATTGGCTCATTAACTGAGCCACTGTCCCAATACCTTGACTGGCTTCTCCGTCCCCTACTCAATGATATGCCTTCTTATTTAAAGGATACCAATTCCTTCCTAAAAGCAATTAGGGACATACATTGGAACAATACATATACATTAGCATCTATAGATGTAGAAAGCCTATATACCCGTATCCCTCAAGAGTTGGGTGTTCAATGCATTCACGACATACTCACTAACGCTGAAAAAAGCCCACAATACGTTGATTTTGTTTGTTCCAGTCTGCAGTTTGTCTTGTCCCATAATGCCTTCGTGTTCGACGACAAGTGGTTTGTCCAGAGAACCGGCACGGCGATGGGTACCCCCGTCGCCTGTACTTTTGCCAATTTATTCCTGGCGTGCCTCGAGCACCGTTGTGTTTTTTCTCTGGACAACCCATTTGTCGCGAACACGAAGATATTTCTACGCTATGTGGACGACATTTTTATAGTTTGGGAGGGGACCCGTAGTCAATTCTTCGATTTTGTTGAATATTTAAACATCAATAATAACATGAACATGCGATTTACGGCCGTGTATGGAGAAAAGGAATTAGACTTCCTAGATGTTAAAATAAAGGAAATAGGAAATGAATTGTGTACCTCAGCATTCAGAAAAACTACAGCTACAAACTCCATGTTACATTTCAACAGTTTCCACCCTACTCATACAAAAACTAGTCTCCCATATAGCCAATTTCTCCGATTGAGAAGAATAAATAGTACGGATACACAATTTGTCAGCCAAGCTAAAGATCTAACCAAACGACTACTAGAGAGAGGCTATCCCAATAAGTTGCTCCAAGAAGCATATCATAAAGTTATCTCCCTCTCCCAGGAGGCGTTATCATCAGACCGTAGGGAACGGAGAGGCCAAGCTTTTAAAAGGGACATCAAAAGGTTCGCATTTTCCTTTGAGTACAGTCCATGTGAAGGAGCCATCCGCCAAGCCATTCGAAAAAACTGGAGTATTCTAAGTCAGGACCCCCAACTTCATGATATTACCTCTACCCTTCCAGTGGTCGCATTCAGACGATGCCCGACAATAAAACAGGCACTAGTCAAAAGTAGATTCTCTTCTACGCAACCCACCTGGTTAGAAAGCAGTATCCCAAAAGGCAATTTTAAATGTGGCTCATGCAAATTTTGTACTTACAATAGCCAATTAAAATTGATAGAATTTGGAGGCATATCCAGGGCAGTTAATTCATTTATTACATGCAAATCCACGCATATTGTATATATTATTTTCTGTCCCTGTAAACGTTTTTACATTGGAAAGACCATACGAAGATTGTACGTAAGATTCAGGGAACATGTTAACTCAATCACTACAGGAAATGGGTGTCCCCGCCTCATTGAACATATCAGAAACTGTCATAATGGCAACCCAGAGACTCTTAGGTTTGCTGGAATCACCCAAATTAAAAATAACGCGGATGGAGGTGATAGGAACTTAAGATTGCTAAGAGAAGAAAGTAGACAGATCATTGCCTTCGATGCCACTGGCACCTTAGGTTTGAACGATAAAAACGATTATAGCGTTTTTCTCTAATAAATATACTTCCCCTCTAGGTCCCATCCACTAACATATTCCATGCTACAGTACTACTTGAATACTCTATTGGGTAGAGACATAAGTATAATTATACCCCTTGATGGAATATAACCTGATGTCTCATTATATAGCCTGCTATTTGCCAATGTTAAGATATATTACTTTGCAATGTTTTTAATTGTGATACATTTATTGTTTTTATACTCACCGTGTTTTGTCACTTGGCACTTTGTGCCATTTCCCTGGTGGCGCCCCCCGCCCATCGCGCGTGCGCATGAATTTGGCGCGGGCGTGAGCGCCACTACTTTGGCCGTATGTATACACTTGTTCCATGCGACCTTGCCGGCCACGCGCGCATAAATTGTGGCGCGGGGGCGCGGTAAGTGGCCGTCATTGCTTGATCGCCGGAGGCGCGAAACGACGCTGTCGCCAGCCCGCTCTCCTGTACCTGCACTCTAAATAAACGATATCGCATTGCACACGACAGTGGTGAGGTGCTGCCGCTTATACTTTTTTCTCCTCTGCACATCTAAAAACTTCTCACATCTGAAGATTTGTTTCAGTCGTTTTGGACTCTGCCAGATATAAAAACACAACTTCCTCTTCTTCCCTGATAGTTTGTTACAATGTATCAGTGCAGGTAAGATGTATATATCCGCAGCCCACACTGCTTACCACACAGAGAACAGTAGACTGGATACAAAGTAGCAGCTTTGAATATTAACGCACACTGCCCCATTTACTGACAGCAAGCAGAGATCTCACAAATAGTGAGGAAATTATATTCAAAGCAGGGAGAAAGAAATGATTCTGGAATGACTCAGCCTTGTTAAAGGGGTTTTCCAGTTTTCTTAAGAACTAGTGGGTGACCCCTGGCTGCTTCGTGGGGGGTGCGTCCCGGGATTTCGGTTCATATTTCATTTTTGTCTATTTACAGTATCAGCTGACCAGCGATTCTGCGCTCCGACCCCCGAGATGTCAGGATTAATAATAACCTTTAAATATTTACAGTACACATTTTGAAAGGGATGACATGTTACACAGGAATGTGATCGAGGAGGGGAACATCTCCCTGATAAATCCTCTCATCTCACACACCCCGAGCACCACACTGAGTGAGGTCAGTGTCAGGGGTCACCTACATGTACCATGAGCTCATACCTTCCATCTGGACAGGAGAGACCCAACCTTAAAGGGAGTTAAATATAGGAATTTGTTTGGGTTCACATGTATACCTGATTTTCCATTCACTGACAGCAAGCTGATGGGGAGGAATGTACTCATGACTTAACTGTATCCTGTAGCTGATCCTGATTACAACCAATCCTTATTAATCACATAGCTGCCTCACTATTCTGCTGCTGGTGCATTCACTGTGTCATACATGACATTACTATCCTGTACTGATCCTGGTTTACATCATGTATTATAGGGGAGGGGGAAGAGGGATAAAGACTCAGAGCGCACTCACTATTCTGCTGCTGGTGCAGTCACTGGTACATACATGACATTGCTTATCCTGTCACTGATCTGAGTTCATCTTTATTATCCTCCAGAGCTGCCTCACTATTCTCTGCTGGTGCAGTCCCCTGTGTCATACATGTCTTACTTATCCTTATGATCCCGATTCATACATCCTGTATTATACCCCAGAACTGCACTCACTCTTCTACTGGTGCATTCACTGTGTACATCCACTGACAGTACTTATCCTGTCTGATCCTGAGTTACATCCTGTATTTACGCATAGCTGCACTCAACTATTCTGCTGCTGGTGCAGTCACTGTGTACATACTTACATTACTTATCCTTACTGATCCTGAGTTACATCCTGTAGTTACACCCCTAGCTGCTCTCCCTATTCTGCTGCTGGTAACAGTCACTAGTACATACATGACTACCTTATCCTTACTGAATCCCGATTCACCCGTATTATCCTCCAAGCTGCCTCACTATTCTTCTACTGGTGCGTCACTTTTTACATACTGACATTACTTATCCTTTACTGTTCCTGCGTTTACATCTGTAAATATACTGCAGATCTGCACTCACTATTTCTTGCTGTACTCTGCTGCTGTGCCGTCCTGTGTACATACTCCTTACTTTAGCCTGTACTGATCCGAGTATACATCCTGATTATACCCAGAGCTGTACTCACTATTCTCTGACGGTGCAGTACCTGTTTCTCATGACCTTACTTATCCCTGTATGATCCGAGTTACATTCTGTAATATACTGCAGAGCTGCACTCACTATTCTGCTGGTGCAGTCACTGTGTACATACATGACATTACTTATCCTGTACTGATCCTGAATTATTGGTGCCTTTTCAACAGGATAGGTCATTAATATTAATCCTGAATTATTGGTGCCTTTTCAACAGGATAGGTCATTAATATTAATCTCTGAAATATCCCTTTAAAGTGATTCCTTTTATCCGCAGGGAACAATTTTACTAAATATTCATGTAAACTCCTTGTACACACTAGTTACCTCCTGCACATTACGGCTGGTGGCAGGCTTGGAGTCATGTCTGCAGTCATGTGCTCCGCGCGAGATTCGTCAAGGGCAATTTAATGATGCACTAAGAACATGCGCGGCAAGTGTGACAATTTCACGTATGACTGCAGCCGAGCAAATACAGACTGAGGATTGTGCGCTCCCAGAAGCGATTAATACGTTGCAACGGAAAACGGCGAGCGGCAACAAGAGCTTAATCCCTCTAATGAGGAAATGTTTTTAGGACTCTCAGTTTTTTAAATTTATGGAAAATTTCTCACAAAGGTTTGAAATTCAAAAAGCCTAAGGGTAAGTAGAGGGTAAGGGAAGTAGAGTGTGTGCAGAGTTACCAGAGGCTTTCTCATACAAAGTTTCGATGTAGATGATAAGTACATGCAGTAGGACCTAGGGGTCACATGGTCCTCCTGTGAAGGTCCTTAGTAAGAATGTCACACTTTTCTTCATTGCTTCTACTCTCCAACAATAGATCAGCTAGTTTAGTATTCATCCTGAAGCCTACTACAGACTTGTCTGAAAGCAGAATGAAAGAGCTGTGGAGAATGCAGTGAGCTCAGAGCACAGCAGTGTGAGGACATGCCCCCAGTAGTGCACCTCAAGTCCTGCTACACACAAAGGCATGACTCAAAATTTTTCTAGGTAAAATACCAACACTGTCTGTAACAAGAACAGAGCACAGCAGTGTGAGGACATATCCCCAGTCCACAGTGCTACAATACTGTTATAGAACTCCTTATTCCACAGACCTGCTGCTACTAACAATATACACAATGGTCTGATTACATATTTCTCAAAGGACAATATGTAACACTGGTTGCAGAGAGAACAGAGCACTGCAGTGTAACAACACACCCCAGTTACAATTCTGGAATATAAAACTATACTCTGCAGTCCAGAAGCTTAAAACAAATACAAAGGTGTGATGACACATCTCTCCAGGGACAATACATAACATGGGCTGCCGAGAGTACAGAGCGCAACAGTGTAAGGACAAGCCATGACACTGAAAAAGCTGTAATCTTGTAATATAAATCCATATTTCACAATCCTGCTTCTACTAACTACGTAGACACAGGCATTAGTACACATCTAACACTGTCTGTACAAAGCACAGCTGTGTGAGTGCACGCCACCAGGGCACTTGGCATAGCTACTATCCTGGAATATAAACCCATATTTCACAGCTCTGCTGCTACTAACAATGTACACAAAAGTATTGTTACACATCTAACACTATCTGCACAAAGCACAGAAGTGTGAGTGCACGACCCCAGTGCACTTGGCGTAGCTACAATCCTGGAATATAAATGCATATGTCACAGTCCTGCTGTACAAGGTACAAGTGCACGGCTAGTGGCTTTACCTGCTGACACCTGGCATTGTGTATACTCATACCTTCATAATCAGTCACTAAGTATAGGTAGGCACTATAGGATGGTACTATGGCAAAAGTCATGGAGGTAATTGGTGTACAGTACATAACATAGAAAAGAGAGCAGGTGACATGGCCAAAATCCTTCCATTACAAATGGGGGTTCACATACTTTCGGCCACATTAATTTATAAAGAATTTTTTTCCCAAAAGGTCCTGTATTTCCCTGTAAACCGCTGATCGTGCAGCTACGTGCAGGGAAGATGTTCACGTTCAGTCCTCACAGCTAATGGGAACCACTGACCTGTATATTAATCGCAGCAAGCTGCCAAGTGCCAGCTCCGTCGAAAATGATAAAATCAGGCCAATGTTTTTAATGTTGGGACGTGCAAATGACAGGCAGCGCCCGGGAGAGTCCATCACAGCGCAGAATATGGCCGAGATACGTCAATATCACAAGCGCCTGAGAACTGCCGGGGCGTCCCGCTTACCGCGCTGCCCCTCAATTATTAAAGCGGAACTGAAAATGAGGCTTAAAAACATCTCAAAATGTCAGCAAGTAACTAGGGCTGACGAGTATGTGAAAGATAGCGAAAGATGGTTTCTAAGGACTAAAAGTTTTCCAGTTTAATAGGTTATACATGGGCAGAGATATCGCTGTGGTAACATACAGGCCCGAAGCCTGAGGTGACACTTCACACTCATATTATGGACTCTATTCTGGTCCGGAACCATAAAACATGGCATCCCAAATATCAGGGTACTATTGGGTAGAGGGTGACAGGTCCTGTGTTAAATGCAGAACAGGGAACCATCAACATGGACGCAGGAAGACACAACATCTTGTCGTCATGGCGACTACTGCTGCTTCTACCTAAAATCAGTAGAGACCAGACAAGGCCATGAGGAGCCTTACTGGTGGTGTAAAAGCCGTCTTGGGAGGTCAAAGAGAGGACTTTATACAGTGTGGGGGCAATAAGGGGGAATTATACAAGGCAGAGGAGGGGGTCATCATATTATGTGGGGCCTTATGAGGCAATTTTCCATTTGAGGTCATTGAGGGTAATTATACTTTTTAGGGTAACAATATTCTTTGTGGGTGCCACTAACAGCAGGGGAATTGTGTATGAGGGGTTATTATACCACATGGAAACCAAAAATGGCCTATATAATTTATAAGGCCCTGGAGATGACATTATACTATGTGGGGTCCACAAAAGGCCATTATACCATGCGAGACCACCAAATGGGAATGCACCCTGCTGAGGGGGGAGGGAGGGTGCGCACAAGGGGTATATGTATACAATTGGGGTCATTTACTAAGGGCCCGATTCGCGTTTTCCCGACGTGTTACCTGAATATTTCCGATTTGCGACGATTTCCCCTGAATTGCCCCGGGATTTTGGCGCACGCGATCGGATTGTGGCACATCGGCGCTGGCATGCACGCGATGGAAACCAGGGGGCGTGGTCGAACGAAAACCCGACGGATTCGGAAAAACCGCTGCATTTAAAAAACAAAAAGCGTTGCGGAGCTTGCACTTACCTTCACCAGGAATAGGCCGGTGTACTTGAGTGCATTTCAGCGGACTTCATCGCAGCAGCGCCACCTGGTGGACGTCAGAGGAACTACCTTAGTGAATCCCGGCCGGACCCGAATCCACCGCAGAGAATGCGCCGCTGGATCGTGAATGGACCGGGTAAGTAAATCTGCCCCAATACGTATACAGTCTTGGTGCATTGCTTTCACGAGTGACCAAATCTACTACTCCACTTATGTATGACCTGTGGTCACATGACCAGATTAGCAGGTTCTTAAATAACTACTGCCGAGAACCTTGACAACGGATAAACTTACAGATGAGATTCCCTTTAAGAAACTGGTTATCATACCTGAGCCTTCATCGGACTGGTTAAATCCGCAAATCTGACATATGCTTCGAACCCACTTATTCATTTCCTCTTCCGTTTCGGCCACCAGGTAAAACGTTCGGTCGCTGGTCTTGATGTCGAAGACGTAGCTGTCCTGAAGTTCCTTCTTGTTGAAGGTCAGCCCAGAGTCCACCTGTTCACAGCAGCTAAGGTTGATGACCCGGATGGGTTTCTTGGAGTGATCATTCTTATAATATTCCAGGACATCGGGATCTCCGCTCATACGTCCACTCCTCAGGATGAACCAACGTTTCTTCCATGCCTTGGGTTAAAACAGAAGTAGAATTAGTGATCGGCCTACATATCATGAAGGATCATAAATGATCAGCAAGTCATTCATTGTACATGTTTCAATAGCTGCACCTTAAATCTTTATGTAAACTTTCACATTTTGAGTCAAATCCTGGTGCTTAATATCGGACCACAGAGGAAAAATCTGTAGTGATCGACAATTTCTGTGAAAAAGGGTTCCCTACAGCACTACTACAGGAGAAAAGCGGCATTACATGGTTCTCATTCTAAATCAATGGGCTTGTGAGTCTCCCAGAAAAATTGAAGACCCTATTTATTCTATACTAAAGTGACACTACGGTTATGAGATCATACATCTTACAGGAAATTTATGCAATTGTTTTCAAAAATTAATGCAGTTGCATTAAAAAAAAATATATATAGATGCCGTTTATGGTTCTATTGGGCTGGAAGTGATTACATCATACACACAGTGTAATCTCTGGCCTCCTGGGTCACGTCATCAGTGCATGTGACATCATCAATTCTGGTCATACAGGGCCCAAAGTATGAGAGACCAGTGCTTTGTTGCTCGGAACAAGGGGAGACTGGATATGCAACACATAACCCTGGAGAACTACCAAAACTCCTGAAATGCTCCAACACTTGCCTTGCTT
The DNA here is from genome assembly GCA_019512145.1 of Engystomops pustulosus. Lineage (NCBI taxonomy): Eukaryota > Metazoa > Chordata > Amphibia > Anura > Leptodactylidae > Engystomops > Engystomops pustulosus. Next base: position 57,237 of record WNYA01000938.1, on the reverse strand, counting down.
TATGGAGTCGCAGGCAGTGGCGTAACTACAGCCGTAGCAGCCGTAGCGGTTGCTACGGGGCCCGGGAGGTCCAGGGGCCCGTGCTCCCGTTCCTGACTTCACAACTTCACTTTGGAGGTGGATGATGGTCCCTGCCCTGCCACATACATTGGCACAGGTCCGGCGGTCCGTACGCTCTAAGTCCCCGAGAGTTCCTGCACCCGGCTCTCCTCCTCCTTAGAGTACTGTTCTCCCGGCCAGTGCTCATACAGCAGCAGCGAGGCCCGGGCTGCTCCCTGCCCTGCTGTACTGTATGCACACAGTGCTGCTGTACTGTATAGGTCCAGGGCTGCTGAGCCTCTGGGACCTCGAGGAAGCAGCAGCCCCAGGGAGACAGCAGGTAACACAGACCGGGCAGAGAGCTATGGGCTCCCGGGGAGTGAGGAGCAGAGAGACTAGGCTCCAGGAGGAGGGAGTTCCCGAGCAGCACTAACTAGCATCAGAGGAGCCTGCAGAGAGGATACATCTCCTGGTAAGTATATTTGTAAGTGTGTGTATGTATATGCTGTATATGTGTGTGTAAATGATGTATGCTGTGTATATACTGTATGTATCTGTGTGTTAAATGATTGTATGCTGTTGTATATACGTGGTAGGTATGCGTGTGTAAATGATGTATGCTTGTGTATATACTGTATGTAATCTGTGTGTAAATGATGTATGATGTGTAATGCTGTCGTGTGTCTGTATCTGTGTGGTAAATGATGTATGCTGTGTATATACTGTATGTATCTGTGTGTAAATGATGTATGCTGTGTTATACTCAGTATGTATCTGTGTGTAATGATGTATGCTGTTATATACTGTATGTATCGTGTGTAAATGATGTATGATGTGTATATACTGTAATGATGATCTGGTGTGTAAATATGTATGATGTGTATATGCTGTTATGTATCTCTGTGTGTAAATGATGGTGTATATCTGTATTTATCTGTGTGTAAATTAATTGTATAGGCTGATGTTGTCCCTGTATCTTTGTGTGTAAGAATGCATTTATGACTGTGCTATATACTGTATGTGTTCTGTATCTGTGTGTGTAAATGATATGTATATACTGTAATGTGTGTCTGATCGTGTGTGTACTGATATGTATATACTGTATGTGTGTCTGTCTGTGTGTAAATGATGTATGATGTGTATATACTGGTATGTATCGGTGTGTAAATAATGTATGATATTGTATAATGCGTCTGTAGCTGTGTGTGTAAGTGATATGTTGTATAATCTGTAGGAGTGTCGGTATCTGTGTAAATGACGTATGCAATGTAATATACTGTTGTGTGTCGTATAATGGCGTATATTTGTGTTTGTAACGATGTATGATGTGTATATACTATATGCTGATTTCTTGGCTATGTGGACTGTTATGCTATGTGTGTATATTGTGTGTTTATATACGTGTATGATTATGTTCTATGATCTAGGGTTTGTATAGTATATTTTTTGTATCAGATTAATACTTAATGTATCATAAATTCTATATGGGGGAGATTTTATCACAGCTCTATGCCATGTTTTGGTGTAGAAGCAGTGGACCAATTGTTGATATTCCTTGCCAAAGCACGAATTTGCATACAAATCATGAATTGGCCAACTGGCAGCCAAATATGGTATATATATTTTTTAAGGATAAGGGGGCCCCCACGCGAGAATCTGCTGGGGGCCCAGACCTCCCTAGTTACTGCGCCACTTGGTCCGCAGGTAGCCCAAAGTAACTTGTCAAATTCATCCGATGTGGACACAGTGGGCTCACTTGCCTCATCGATTTAGCACTGTGACTAGTGGCCATCTTCTCATATCTGTTATATCCATGGCCGTCTTCCTTCTAATCAACTATGTAAATTATTTCTAAGCGACCTGGGGGTGTTACAGGAGGCACCTCTCTGCTGAGTTCTTTTACATGTCTCCGCTCCTGGCAGCATCTCCCTTCCTCCGCATGGCCCTACCCTGAAGAGGCGAGGCTAAGAAAGGGGTGGGGTAACTATACACACCCAAAATTTAGTCTGTGTTGACTTTTCCCACGTCACACTGTTTGGCTGGTTGGATAGCTGGTAGGATAAGATGGTCTGCAGAAGGGTTGCTCACAGCCTACGTAGTAACTTCAGGCTGGGCTGGAGAATGGTAGCCGATCTGACAGTGACCTCTTTCGGTGGGCTTAGTCTCCGACTGACGGTCAGCGAGAGACACTCTGCTCCCGCCTTCCTGTGTAAGTTGGGTCTGGACTGCAGCTCTGCAGGAGTATACAACACTGAACTTCTTCTCAAAGTGCTGACTAAATCCCTGGTCCCACAGGGGCGATTTTACATATTCCCCTAGTGAGGCAGTGCACACTCTCTCCATATCAACTATCCAGCCTCGCTTACAATAGTATAAAGGAGTAGCATAGGTTAATAACATTCACGTTAACTTTTGCCTTACTAGGCATTGGGCTTCACAGCACGCAATTATTAGTTTCCTAGTGAGGTGATCATCTCAACCAGTCGCTACTGGCATGAAGAAGGACATTTACGCACACCTACCCATTCCATGCATTGGCAGGGTGTTGCATATATTATATATATATATACACAAATATATATACACACACACACACATATTACGCATCATCGCACATGAGGGGTTCCCTCCGCAGCTTGCCATGACACATGACAGATGTGGCCGGTGCCCTGGTCTGTGCCTCAGTGACAGATACACCATCCCTGGCTAATGGAGTGCGGGCAGGGAAGGGTTGGCATTGTGCCACAAGCTGATGGCCGGGTCTCATTATGTACGCGGCTGAGATTTTAATCCAGCGAGTCTGGAGCCCGTCTTCTGGTAACATCTATTTTTATCTACATGATCTGCACAAGTGCACTTCATGTGCGGGCCGGGCTTTTCGATCCGGCTCAGAGAAACAACATTTTGGTAGAAAAGATCTTTTATCCCTTAAAGTCACGTGAACGACTGAACTTACTGGAAGGAGTGCACAGCGATTACGAGCCTAAATCCTATACCTCTATCAGCTGCCAGGGCCATATCCTACAGTACATGCTAACACTGCAAAAGGAGAACTTATCACTACAACTCCAAGCAGTTGTGAGAGCTGCCGATGGCCCGGATGGCAATTTTCCAAAGGTCCCAAAGCACCAGTCATGTGGACCAAACACGCATCTGTGCCCTAAAATAGTGCTGAAAGCTGAGACGCCATACTTGCACACCAATTACCACCGTAAAGTGCGTAATGTGACATCTTATCATACTTCCTCTAATTTATTTCCCATAATACCCTTCAACCAAATACAACCATAAGGGATTAAATATAGCACACGGAAACCCTATGTACAATCACTCCAGCTTCTCCTCCTGCCTCATTAACAATTATGTCCCACATGCAGATATGAGGCACTTTTCAGTAAAATCGGCTTCGATCCTCCTGCTCTACAGAACGTGCTGCAGTGGATCTAGGACATCTATATACAATCTGCTCAGCTCCTCCGGCTCTGTAACTGCTGCCTGCAGATAGAACTTGGTAATACAGCCTGCGCATGGCGTTGCTCCTGCTTCTATAACGTCTGCTGCCAGAAACAGGACATTCTGAACCATCTGCTCAGCTCTCCTCGCTGCTCTATAACATGGCTGACCGTGCCCATAGGAACGCTCTGTAACATCTACTCAGTCTCGCTCCTACTCTATATACATGCTGCCCTGGAGATAGACATTCTGACCATCTGCCTCAGCTCCCTCCTGCTTCTCTCCACATGCTGGCCTGTGCAGATAGGATACTATGTAACAATCTACGCTTACTAGCTCAGCTTCCTCCTACTCTATAACATGCTGTGCCTGCAATAGACTGTCTCTGAACCATCTGCTCAGCTCCCCATTCCATCCTTCTCTATAACCATACTGCCTGCAGATTAGGATAACTAGTACAATCTACTCAGCTCCTCCTACTCTATAACAGCTGCCTGCAGACATAGACATTCTGAACCATCTTCTCGCTTCTCCGCTCCCCTTCTGCTCTATAACAGCTGCCTACAGATAGGACACTATGTAAAATTCTGCCTCAGCTCCCCCTGCCTTCTATACCATGCTGCCCTGGCAGATAGGACACTATGTAAAATCTGGTCGGTGTTCGGCCTGAAAATGTCTCTTCAACCACAGCAGTTTCCCTTTAAATGTGAATTTGGGTGTGAAAACGTGAATAAACGGTATGTGTTAACATTTTTTCTAATCTCTGCTCATTTAAATTGCGCGATTGTCCCCTCTATTATAGGGAAAGGGTTAACTAGGCCTGTTTATAGAGCTCTCGCAAATTCCCTCATGAATAAATAGTGATAACCATGTATTTCTGGGGGGGGGGGGGGGGGGGGGGGTTTTGGTTTAATAGGATGTCTCCGGTCTGGTGACAGGCGATAAAACAGGCGCCAAGCCACCTTCTGCAGGTACTGAGCTTTCTATCTACCCCATGTGGGTCCAGGAAGATTAGCGGCGCCCGATCAGTCAGGAAAGGACATGTCCGCCACATGGGCCCCCCATGCCTGGCTTCCATATTACTACATCACCAACAACTCCCTTGCAACACCTTGATGTCCCATAACTGTTGTGGGTCCAAGAGTGATTGCGGTGCAGTAATTTATCAGAAACTGAAGTGGTAACGAGATAAGAAGTGCCAGGCGTTTGTACGAAGAGAACCATACAGAGGTAGGTATGCACTTAATACACACACCCTCAAACATAATAATTCTAATACATAGAAAGCAGCAGCACATACAGCACTCAAATACCACCAACTTTTCATAATACTCCCCTTCTATACATTTATATAATACTACGCTATACTACCGGTGGAGCGGCACCGCCATAAGTATTAAAATACACCACCTACGTCCCTAAAATAAACAATACTAATACTACTAAATAATGCCGCCGCCTTAATCCATACACCGTGAAAACTAGCGCTCAAGTATTCACACCATACAGTTCTCAAATCATAACAACATATAATACAACATACTACTGCATGGACTGCAACGATATCACACTCATGTTAGCAACAATATAATCCAGCATAAAGTGCTCAAAAAACACATCAATAATCCATACAGTGCTCAAATAATACTACATAGGTCATCAAATAAATACCAGATACATGCTCAACTAATACTGCAATCCGGTCCTTAATAATGCCTCTACACAGTGCTGTAATAATACTACATTACTTAAAACCTCCATGCAGTGCTCAATACACAACCAGTATGGTTCTTAAATCAATACATCCATACGTGCTCAAAATACCACAATAATGGTCGTGCAAATAAACCATCTACAGTGCTCAACTAATACTGCAATATGGTAGTGAAAGACTACCGTCAAACAGTGCTCAATACCACATACAGTATTTTAAGAAAGCTCCATCCTGTGTTTATTTATACTCAAATATGGTAATCAAATATGCATCTGCCATTTGTGCTCAATAATACTGTATATGGTCGCTTATAACGTACCTTCACACGTGATAAAATTACTACCAAATGGTTCTTAAATAATACCACCTCAATACAGTGCTCAAATAATCCCATTATACAGTACTCTCAAATATGACATCAGTAACTTTATATTTATGCCTCTATACAGTGCTCAATTATACCTCCCATCATACAATGCTCGAATAATAATCTACATACAAGTGTCTTCATTATCCTACCAGACGTGCTCAAATAATACCTACAATGCATGGCTCAAAATTAAGCTACGCATACATTGCTCAAATATACCCACTCAATTCACAAGTGCGTCCAAATTTACTGCCATATTGACAGTGCTCCTTGCTCCAATAATCGCCACAATACAGTGCTCAAATTATACGGCCATCAGTGCTCAAAATAAGCCACACTACAGTGCTCAATTATACTACCATACAGTGCTCAAATAAGCTCCTTCCTTACGTGTTCCAATAAACTACACAATACCGTGCCAATATACCTCCCTTACAGTGCGTTCAAATAATAACCCAATACGTGCTCAATACTACCTCCATACAGTGTTTCACATCATACCAAATAACGTGCTCAAATAATAACCTCCATACAGTGTTCCCATAATACCAACAATACAGTGCTCAAATAATACCTCCAGACAGTATTCAAATATACCCACAATACAGTGCTCAATTATACTCCATACCGTATTCACATAATACCACAATAACGTGGCTCAATTATCCCTACCGCCATACATATTTCAAAATACCACAATGCAGAGCTCTCAAATTACTACCACAATCGTGCTACAATATTATCGCACCATAAGTATAATAATGTTGGAGTGGTGGCGTTTAATACGGATGCTATTCATTGTCGGTGATAACATGATATAAGACTTATACGTTCATTCTCTAATTACTTATATCACCATCACTCCCAACCCGTCGCCCCTAACTGTACACATTTTATGAAAAGTACTGATAAAATATTCTGATCCGCTCTCAGATCACTCTTCGCCCTGTCCATGTCGAGGAATGGAATGTGGATGACAGGTTTTCAGACACTGACAACGTGCGCTGTTTGAGCTGAACTGCGCTAGCGGGCATTTCGCGGCGGTGAGCCCATGACCGAAGACGGAGCTGTGCTCTAGGGCTCCGATGTCTCTGGGATCATGCTGGGATCGGGGGTGACATGACATGTTGCCGACAGCTGTGATGGGCTGGCGTGGCCTCATTTCCACAATCATCAGAGACATGGGACTTATACCCCCTCCAACACAGATATTCCTCCTGAGACAACGCTGTGTCGCTCATATATTTACAAAACGGTGGAGACTGGGCGCTTGCCCTATATGCTCACACATGGCGTTACAAACAATCGCTGGGGCTATGGCCCTCCTCTGACACTCTAATACCTGTGTCACTTTGTCATGGAAAAGTTTCTACCCCCCATTCACTACATTCAACTCGCAACTAGGCCCACAGGCCTCCGCCAGTGGTTCTGGTGCGAGTCCTCTTCACCCTTCATTGAACCATGTGGCATAAAAAAAAATTAAAATTCAACATAAAGTATAGTAAAACATTAAAGAAAAGCCGTTGCACCACCTAACAATTTTACAAAAATTAAAAAAAAAACAAAAAAAAATTTTCAATGTGAAAATCAGGTTAAAACAAACAAAAAAAAGACAAATACAACAAATGATTTGATGAAAATCCCAATTTAATAACTCAAGAGTTCATTAATCAAGCCAAATCTACCAAACAAAATCCCATCATGGGGACTCCAACCAGGGACACGTACTCATGGAGTGCCAGGTCACCAGTACGTGTGGTAACATCTATTTATATCGGTTATCCACGGCCTCCTTTGTTCGAAAATCAATTTTATTTAGCTGTTGAGCCTGAGGGGGCTCCTGGGTGTGTTACCAGAGCCCCTCCATGCTACAGAATCACAGACTGTTACATAGAAAGTGCACCAAAAAAAAAATCATAAAAAACACCAAAGACACCGTCGTCCTCTCCTTCCCTACCCACTTTCCATTCCCCCTCCCTTTTGGCTTGCCGTTGTAATCCTCACTGCTTCACAGATATTTAGCACATAGTGGGAGGGGAAAATGTTCCTTGAACAGTGTAACAGCAACGTGAAGCTTTAGCATGGTGGCATAGCATAATTATAAGTTTGATTTGAATATGGAAGGAGACCATGGACACCTGAGTCACATGTGCTCTATGAGATCATTTGAGTAACACTCGTAAAGTCTCCCTGGTTTATCATTATCCATCATAATATCACCATATCAGTGTATCCTACCAGGTTTGAATGGAAAAATTTCCTTTTAATTTACAACCCAGAAAGGAATCCTTACCGTCATGTCCTCAGAGCGAATAAGGCCATCATTCGGATGACTGTCCTATAGATGACACATTACGGCCCCTTGGCCCTGTTCTGCCCCGTCCCTTTCCTGAAAACACCCATTACCATGGCACACCACGCAAAAGTATAAGAGGGCCCGGAGCACGTCTGTCTATTGATTTTTGAGTGATGATATATCTACCCCTCTATAACCCAAAACTAAAAGTACACTAAATTACAAGCAAAAATGTTTGGGGACACCTTGATACTTTCAAACAACCCAAGGTATCTGTGAATCACATTGTACCTGTGCCCTAATATCCAAATATCACTATTGCCCAAACTCAACAGACCCAAAAGACGCCAAAACTGATACTCACCAGGATCAGACACCTATTTTAAACAGATCTGTCTCCCTATATGAAAGCAGGCCTAAATTCCCAAACTAGGGCCTTAGGGTATTAAACGGGCGGAAATTTTTTTTCTAACAAACCCATTCCATCTCCTAGACATTAAACCAATAAATACCCAACCCCCAATAAACAGCCCCCCCAGTTGGTGTACTAGAAGCTGAAGGGCCCCAGTGCAAAGTCCATGCCAGGCCCCCAAAACTATAATGTAAGAAGTTTAGGTCAATCGTCGTTCTCATAATGGGAAAGTGACACCATAGGCCGCCCGAAACCTCTTGGTCCCATTTGCGACGACCGCAACCTCTTGACTCCCTCACGGTTGGCCCCCTGGAGCACCCCATAATGCTACAAGCTCAGACCCTTATATTGTACTAAAAAACGCCACACCTCATCCCCTTTCACCAAAGCAGAACCTCTTACCATATGCCCTGAACTAAACAATCCCAGACACACCTTTGCTCGCGATATAGACCCCAGCCCACTCCTACTCTAATCAGAATCATGGTACTCAGTCTCTTCATCACCCTAAAACTTACACCGCTTTACACAGGACAAAGAAAAATCCCCATGGTTCGGCGGGGTTAAACCCCTACATCGCCACCATGCTACCGTGACGGTCAAGCCATTGAGACCTTACTTATAAGGACGTAAAGTGAGGTGGTCGGGATGGTACATACAAGGTCCTCATTCGACAATCGCCATAGCCTGTTGTCCTCAATCCCCAGGCAAATACCTATGAGGTCCTGGGTAGCAATTATGGACAAATCACTTTAAGAGACCCTTTTCTAAACTTTTGCAGAATCATTATCAGTCGGCATTTGACCAGTGAGGATTTAATGTCCTTTGATAAAAACCAAAAAAATCTACCAACGCACTGTGGCCGCCATTCCCATCAGCCACTCCAATCTGGCAGCGGTTGGGGTGAGGGGCAGCCTCCGTGAGAAGTTTGCCAGCACTGTCTGCAGCCAGGGCCCTGAGTTCTTCATTAAGAAAGTTCAGTCAACACAAAACACACAAGTGTGATGGGCTGAACTATGGAGGGAAATCCAACGACGGACATCCTCAATTCCCATAGCATATTCCATGGAAAATACAACGGAGGTGGGCGTGTGAGTGGGGGATATACCCTAACCGTCACCCCTAGTCCAAAACCAATCCTGTGAAATACGCGCACCAGGGAGTATTAACTACAGATGAGATCTCCAATTCTGTTTAAAGAGCACTATTCGAGAATATTCGAGAGGCCACCATCAACCAACACATCTAAGCCCCTAGACACGAGATGCCCTCATGATCGTGTTTTTTTTTCTTAACTAGTCCATAGAGTTTGTCAGTTAAGGAGAAAGTTTTGGAGAACCGATCTGTTGACCTTTTTCACAACAATGTTCTCTGATCATCATCTTTAAAAGGTTATCCCATGTGATGAACTTCCTTATCAGTCTATTGTATGATCTAAAATGACGAACTTGGAGTCAGCCTGTATGACTTTGTCAATGTCCTACTGACTTCGCACATTATGTTGCTTCGTGAAAGAATGGGTGATAAAACCATGGAGTCCCACCAGACGTTTACAAGAGGTGGTACGTATATTTTTGGTATTATTGTATACTAATCCTTTAAGGTGGTGGTTTCACATAGACCATTCTTTCCCCAATACCTAATATCAGTCCTAAGCATCAAACATGGGAGTCCTCTGTGCCCAAAACTTGAATCACACATTGTTTTGTGTCCACTGCTTGACCTGGTAAAACCAACCATTTGGTAGTTAAGTCGTGCAAGCTTTTCACAAAGGCTTGGTTTATGGAATATTCACAACCCTTGACCTTAAAGGGAACCTGTCACCAGGAGAGCCATTTTGCACTCCCCCGTCCCCACAGAGCATAGTACATAACACTGCAAAGTGTTTTGTATTAAATAGGTTTTACAGAAAAAGATATGTTTATATGTACTCTTCCTTAGCATCTGCGTGGGTGACTAGGCAGTTGCGCACTGGGAGGGGCTGAAAGGAGCGTTCCCCCCCAGCCCTTGGAAACAGCTACTCCATTTGAACCTTCTTCAAATATATGAAACCGCCATCACTTGCTTAGCGACGTCCCCTGCTCCTCTAACAAAGCCATCCCGAGTGAGGGGAGATTTAATTCATTATTTGTAAAGACCATGTTTTCCCAAGGGTCGGGGTCACCGCTCTTCCATCCCCTCCCCATAGGCAACTGCCTAGTCACACAGCAGATGCTAATGAAAGGGACAATATAACATATCCCCCTTTTTTTTTTTTTTTTCTTAAAACCCTATTTTTTTTTTTATATACAAACCACTTTGCAGTGTCTGTACTATGCTCTGGGGGACTGGGGGAGTGCTAAATGGTCTCCTGGTGACAGGTTCCCTTTAACTGATTAGTGAGACTTTTTTTGAGAATAATCATTCAAGGATACAGCAATTTGGTGCTTATGACCAGATCAAGCAGAGCCTTTCTGAGATGTGAATCAAGTTTTTGTCTTCCGACATGTTATGGGAAGACCCTTCATAAGACATTGAATCAGAGACAGGCTACGCTGCTGAGAAGATATCCATGGGTGGACAGAGTTCATGTGACAGAACTTTCATACTAGCGACTAGCTTGACAAGACCCCAAAAAATGTAAAGAGACAAATGCCTGGATTAACGTTCACAACGAATTAAGACGCATTGTAAATCATCAGGACCCTCAGTTTGGCCTCAAATCTAATCCTCCAGCAACTGGGTCCCTCAGGCCTTTGGTCACCATATTATACGGAGGCCTTTGTAGTCCAGAAGCTACGAAGGGTCACAGACCTCATCCCAAGTAACACATTCAATAAGACAAAAAAATGTATTGTCTGTCATAGCAGTTATCGAGCGCCTGGAGTAATGGGTTCCTACTTCCTAATCGAATGCTTCAAGAAATCTTTCTTCTGAATGAAAGCCATTTTTCCCTTTTGATCACTTGGTCTCCTGTTACTGAGATTATAAATACTTGGTGGGACCCAATGTGACTCCTGGACAGTAACTGACACATGGATCGTTTGTGGCGGGTACAAATCTCTAGATTTCAAAGTAAGATTTATGTTGTACGGCTGATGACTTGTTTTTTTTTTTCAAAAAAATTTTTGAACCGTCTAAAAAAGCAAGACAGGACCAATAGCTTAATCAAATCTCTTGTATTCTATTGGGTTTGGTCTGGGTCTGTACTTTTACATAACATTAGGTTGGCCTGGGGTCTGTATGGTGTTAGGGATTTTTGTCTTGGGTGAACATTAGTTAACAGATCATGGTAAATTTGGCATGTGCTCTGTCACTGGGGTTTTTCGTTTTGGGGGTGATAGGGCTAGCTTGTTTTTTGGGGGGCTTGGTGGTGTCTATTTAGCTTAAGGTTAGCTTGGGATCTGTGGAGTTCTTGTTTGGGAGACTGGTGTTGGATTTCCTGTTTGGGTTTTGTATTAACGGTCGAAGGTCTGCTCGGGGTCTTTTGTTTTGGGATCCAGCCTGTATATTGAGATTGATTGGGGTCTATATATTCTAAGCGGTCTAGTTTGGGATCTGCGTTTAGGTTCTTGTTAGGGGTTATTCTAGTTTAGTTGTTCTGTTTTAAATTTCATTAATATAGAGCGTCTAGATTAGGGCTGTATTTATTTAAAGTCCTGGTCTGCAATTATGTTATGTCAGGTCCAATTTATTTGTGGATCACGACCGTTAGGGGAGCGGTGTTTTGGGAGGTCTATCTCCGCTTTTGAGGTTATTTTAGTTCTTGTAATTCCCTTATGTCACATCCCTTGTGACTAGTCTGAACAAGGCAGATCGATTTGTCGTTTTTGGATCCAAAACAAATTTGTGATATTAAGGGCCCCCTATATGCCGGCACCTTAGTGTACCCCTTGGAGTGAACATGATGACACTCGGCTGGAGCCCTCTTCTCCTCCTCCCTTCCCCTGGTTGAGTTCTTCTTGTCCGGCACGGGGCCTCTAGGGGTGGATATGGAGTATTTGTATGTCTTCATCCATCCAAGTGGGTCCTCAATCCATGGTTTAAGGGGCATGGTCACCGCCAATGAACTTGCCTGTGTGGGCCCTTCTTGCGCAGCCACTCTCCATCGTTGCCCTCGGGGCTTTGCCAGTCAGTGAATTTGTTCCCATCAATCCGTGTCTGGGCCCGCAATAATCCCCATGAAAGCGGATCAGCCCTGCGCCGTAACATGGGTCTCATCCATGCGCTGAGGTGCGAATCCTCATCCAAACGCCTTCAATGGTTTCCAGACCCAGATTTATTTCATTGGCTGGTATAGAAAACCTTGCATCCCCCACTGTTAGGGCCTCACATAGCCAAAAGAAGCGGATCTTCAATTTCATACCACAAGGACGTGGGTCCTCATCCACTCCCCCCCCCCAAAGGCAGTCCCATCCAAACCCTCTCCCTTGTTGCAAACGAAGAGGTTACTTTATAGCCAGTCCAGTTACTTGCAGCCCACCACTAGGCGGGGCCTCCTGCTCTGTGGACACTGGTCTTCATCCCCTGCCCCATGTACATGGTTCTACTTCCATACCTGAGAGGGGTGGGGACTTCCCGCTTCATGCCCTGAGGACGTATGCCCCCTCCCTGTTCACAGGCCCATATGTTTTCTAACAGTCTAGCTCCAGTAAACTTGCCTCCCTCCAGTTGCATGTATGTTGTTTAAATCCACCCATGAGAACTGAGTATATAACAAGCTAGTCCCTGTTTTATTGTAAGGACCTGGTAACCCATGGTATGGGGGTCACTAGGTCTGATGATGGCTGGAGTTCTCCTTTAAGTAAAATTTTAATCTTGATTCTGGATTAATCTCTCCAAAATAAAAGTTCTCCTTCTGGTGAGCGTCCAGCATCTCGCTTTCACACGAAATTACAGATGACTCCCGAGTGTCGGAGATGAGCATTCCCTGTAATAACTGGCGGGCCGAGTGTTTAAAAAAATTCTCCAGTAATGAAGAAACATTGATCTATGGGCTTACAGGAGAGACATTCTAGGAGTTATAGGATATTGGAAAGATAATAAACGGGTGATAAGACGTCTCTCGTTTTGCTCCAACCTGGTCACATGACAATACCCCTGTACTGAACTCATAGGGAGAAGTGGAGTTCGGGGGGGGGGGGGGGGGGGGGGGGGGGGGGGGGGGGGGGCGTGGGGGGTGGGGGGGGGTGCGGGGGGGGTAGGTCGGGGGGTGTGGGGTTATAATATTTGTATAGTAGTGTCTATATTGGTGGGTATTGTATGAGGGAGTCTCTGTTTTTTGGGACCCCTATATTGGTTTTATATTTTTTTGGTGGCTTCTTAGTTGGTATTGTCCAGGTCTGCGATCTGTTTTATGACCAGTATGAAATTTTGTCGTCCTTCACTGTGTGGGTCAGATTGATGACACGTATCTTAGGGAAATAGCGTTATGAGATTAAAGATTTCAATGCTGTCTGATCATCAAAATATTCAATGATCCCTTCCACGACCACAGGAGATACCCGTTGCAGAATAAGGTGGGTACTGCTAAAAACCTATTCACTTTAACGTATAAGAACGTACAACATCATGTCTGCACTTTAAAACTAGGGCCCCTGTCTGTGCCAAGACTAGGAGCTCACGGCCCGCATGTAAGCCCACTGTCATTAGCATCCTTTTTCTCTCAATATTTCTGAGGACCTGTTGTCCTAGGACTCCGGTGAAACCACCCACTCACTTCTTGTACAGACTTATCCTCTACGCATGGAGCAGACCAGGCCTATTCATTGTACCTATAAACACGATGCACAAGACTGAGATACCGACCATATTCTGCAAGAGCGGATATACCAACTATAATATTGTGCCCCTATGTTCAAAAAGACCCAACTGTACAGACTATCCACTATGTACTATACAATACACCACTATAATACAAGAATATAAGTACTATAATACTGCCACCCTATGTACAAAGACATAACTACTATAACACTGCCCGCCTATTAAAGAATTACTACTATATACTGCCCCGATGGAAAGAATTACTAAATAACGACCGCTATAAGTAGCTTAACTCGGCCCCCCCCTATGTAACAAAATATACGGTAACCGACTATAATACTGTGCTGCCTACTGGACTAGGTACTGGGAGGGGTGGTGGGATACTGGATCTCATTGGTGGACTGGTGGGGGACTTGGCGGTCTGGACTGCTGGCCTGGTTGTCTACTGAATACTGGGTGACTACGTGGGATATCCTTCTGGAGTGCTGTCGGATATCCTTTTGTTTGTTTACTGGTCATACCCTGTTGGTTCCTCTTTACTTTTCTCTTTTCCCTCTACTTTTGTATACTGGGACTGGGATAATCCTGGGGGCGGGCTTCGAGACTGGGTGAATAATACTGGGGGGGGGGTGACTTGATACTTGGGGGATACTGAACTGTACTTGAACTGGACTATACTGGATCTCTGATAATACTGCTGAATACTGACTTGTGACGTTTGGACTTTTTCCTCTTGGTGTTATTCTGTGTGACTGCTTTTGCTGCCGTTGGGTACTTGGCGGTACTTCCTAGTACTAATAATATACTTGTATCCACTACTGTCTTTTACTACTTTTCATACTTTTTACTTTTCTTTCTTCCTTATACTGTAACTTTCTCTATATCCTCTTATTTTTCAGTGGACTTGGAGGGGAGGGGGCTGGTCAATCTTAGAGAGGACTGGCGTACTGGGATATACTGACTGGTGACTGGTACTTGTGGAATACGGGGAATACTGGCGGGATACTGGGGTGACTGGTGGTGGACTGGGGGGGGACTGTACTGGTGCATCTGTCGGACTGGACTGGGAAATACTGGGTGGGACTGATACTGGATCTGGTGAATACTGAGTCCTTATATCTACTTCGCAATACTGGGGGGGGACTGGGGATACTGTGACTGTGAGGGGGTAGTTGTGCGTGACACCTGGGACTGGGAACTAGGACTGGAATCTTGTACTGATACTGGTCTGTGTATAAATACGGTCACTGGACTGGGACTTGGGATACTGTGCGGGGGACGGGGTATACTGCTGGACTGGGGACGGGACCTGGTGCCTTTGGAGGGTATTCACTGTATATACTCTGGACTGGGAATACTTGTCCTGGCTGCGTGGGACTTGCTAGAATGAAACTGTACGGTACTGTCCTGGGGGGGGACTATCACGTGGTTGTGGGCTGGTGGGGGGGGGGGTGGTGCCTAGATACTAAGACTGTGTGGGGGTACTGGACTGGGGGGGGCTGCATCGGTGGGCGCGCGGGTACTGGGGGTGAGGTGGAATATGGGGGGGGGGGGAGGAATCTGGGTATCTGGGCGGGATGGAGGTGGTGCGGGGTGTGGGAATACTGGGTGAATAACTGGGGGGGTAGGGGTGGGGCACTTGTTGGTATCTGCGGCTCGTTACTGGATACTTGGTGGGGTGGGACTTTGTCCTCTCCGCTACTTTATCTGGTTTGCCTTTCCTCAATACTTTACTTCATACTGGGGTTGTTGTGTTCTGGTGATGCGTGAAGCGAGGTCTGGAGGGTGAATACTTTGACTGGAGACTGTGGTGTCATAATACTGTGGAATACTGGACTGACTTGGCCGGGGGGGGGACTGCTTGTCAATTGTGTGAGTAGGGGCCTGGTGCTTGGGCACTGTCGGACTGGTCTGGTACTTGGTCTGTTATACTGGGTACTGCACTGTACGGTACTACTGATACTGGTACTGGTGTCATAGCTTGGGAGAACTGGGGCATCTCTGAAGAACTGGCTGGAATACCTGGATACATCGGATTACTGGGGCTGGTGTGCAGACTGGTGATATACTGGTGGGGGGGTGACTGCACTGCATACTAGGCGAACTGGACCTGGGGGCCTTGAACGGGATACTGGATACTGGTGAGAACTGCGCGACTGGTGACCTATCACTGACTGGGATGCTGTGGGCGCCTGGGAAATACTGGTATACTGGGTATGATACATGGGCACTGGGGAATACTGGGGAATACTGGGGGGATACTGGTACTGGGCAACTTGGAAGCCTTGGGGATCCTGGTACTAGGCCTGGTGTCGGGGAGCAAATACTGGTGTACTGGGCTGGGACTGGATACTGCTGGGACTGTGGGACTGACTGGATACCTGCGGCTGCATACTGATACTGGCACTGGAATACTGGGTAAACGACTTGGGATAATATCTGGCACCGGGAAGACTGGACGCTGACTGGGGGGGGGGACGGACTGACCTACTCGGACTGACTCGTAAAATTGGTGTCGATACTGGTGGGACTGATAGCTGGCTGGGGTGCATAATACTGGACTGATCCGACTGGAATACTGGGGAGTGACTGGATACGGTACTGGGGGGACTTGGTACTGGTACTGGGGCTCGGTATCACTGGGTGGGGGAACTGACTGGGGCTAATCTGGGGGTGGAGCAACTTGTGATATCTGTGGTATAATATGGACTGGGGGGTGGACTGGTGTACTGGGGTCATACTGCACTACTGGACTGGACTGGGACTTGGAATACTGGGGTACTGGACTGGGAATGGGGGGGGACTGGCCTGGGGTCGCGGACTGGACCTGGGGGGCGTGACTAGGGGGGGGGCGTATACTGGGTGCTGGGTCGTACTGGAAGACTGGATACTGGTGATAAGTATACTGGTGCGTACTGCTGTGAAATAAGCTACTATAATACTGATACTGCGTGGGGACTGCTACTGATACTGGATGACTGGTGGGTGATCGCCTGTGAGTACTGAACTGACTGGGACCTGGGAGTAGGGTGACTGGGGGATGGGTGGGGGGGTATACGTGGAATGACTGAGGTGATGCGTCGAATGTGGTGGACTGGGTATATGCGGGGCGTACTGTGGAATACAGGGGACTGGCTGGACTGGGGATACTGACTGGGGGGGGTAGCTGAACTGGTGCATAACACGGGACTGTGGCTGCGGATACTTGGGCACACTTGGGCTTGAATACTGCGCATACTTGGGGGGTGCACTGGAATACTAACTGGGGTGGTATACTGGCGGGCGGGCATACTGGTGATACTGGTGGACTGACTGGCGCTACTGACTGAAACTGGAATACTCAATACTTGGTACTAGGCTCTACTGGACGGGTGCTCGGTGGGGACTGTAATATGGAGCTGGCTTGAAATATGACTTGACTGGAATACTGTACTGACTGGGGACTGGCTGGCTGGGATACTGACTGGGGGCTGGACACTGGGGGGATCTGTGGGCTGACTGTGATACTTGGACTTGACTGGTTGAACGGATACTGTTACTTGGTGGTCGGGTATACTGACTTGGGACTCGGCATACTGGGGGAC
This sequence comes from Engystomops pustulosus, assembly GCA_019512145.1. Lineage (NCBI taxonomy): Eukaryota > Metazoa > Chordata > Amphibia > Anura > Leptodactylidae > Engystomops > Engystomops pustulosus. The sequence continues at coordinate 39,624 of WNYA01000938.1, read as the reverse complement.
TTGGGATAATACTGGTATACTGAAATACTGGCAATACTATGGTGGTACTGGATAATACTGGCTGGGTCTGGAATACTGAATAACTGACTGCACGGGCCTGGACACTGCGGGGATGGTACTACTGACTGTAATTACTACTGGGGCTGGGACCTGATACTGGCATACTTACTTACTGTGACTTATTTCATACTAAAAAGGGACACACCTTGGTCTGTCACTGGTGTACTGAATACTTTTTCCTGTCCAACTTGGGTCTGCGCTTGACTTGCGGGGGGAATCCTTTTTTTTTGAATCTCTGGGCTGCTGGAGGTGGGGGATACCACCCTTGGTAGACTGGGTTGGGGTGGTTTGTACGGCGCCCGGGCATAAGGGAAGACTGGGCCTGGGGGGGAGGGGTAATAACAATATCTGGATACTCTGGCTGGGGCTTATACTGGCTGGGGACTGGGGGGGGGGGTACTGACTGCGCTGACTACTGGAATACTGATCTCGAATCTGGTCTGGTGCGTGTGATACTATGCTGGTATACTGGCTAACTGGGGTGGATACTGGGTGTCATACTGCGGTGGTCGGTGGGACTTGGTAAAATACGGGACTGAAACTGGCAGAATTCTGGGGCTGGGAACTGGGATATGGCGCGGAACAATACTAGGATACTGATACTGCTGTTGCGACTGGAATACGGGGGGACTGGTGAGTCTGCTCTGGGGGAATACTGGACCTGGGGACTGTGGCCTCGGACTGGGGACCTACTGGTGGGGGAAACTGATAACTGGGAATAATGGAACTGTTGAACTGTATATGGGCCTGCATCTGGGGTACTCGGAACTGGGGGGGTCTGCTTCTCGCCCTATTTTTTTGTCCCGATGGTTGAAGATTTTTTATTCTTTTCTCTTTCGCTAGCATCTTTACCTTTGACCCCGCTTCCTTATCGTACCTCATCCTCCATTTGACCTGGTACTTTAAGTGGAACAATACTACTGGGGTCTTGTATACTGGGTGGCTGGGGAATAAATAGGACTGGACTACGGCTAGTGTTACTGTTTAACTGCGGGGACTGGCAATCTGGGCTAATTACTGTGGTACTAGGGCCTGGAGCATACTGAATACTGGGGTGGGTATAAATGGACTAGGAGGGCACTAAGGTACGTTGCTTCTAAGGGATCTGCAGTGGGAATCTGTACTGGGGACTGGAATCGCGGGGGGGGGGGTAATCTGGGGAAATACGGTCTGGATACTGGGGGATACTGATCTGGCCTGGTGCTGATACTGGGTACTGGCTGGGATTACTAATACTGGGGGACTGTTCACCTGCGGACTTGTTACTTGGTCCTGGACTGGCCTGGTCTACTCCTGCGGTTTGTCTCGGTCCTGGTTTACTTCCTTGTCCTGTTCCTTGGCTACTTTGGGAATGCTTCCTGTGTCCTGGCCTGTGGGATACGCCTTGCCTTCTTTTGTTCCTTCTACTTTTCTCCTTTTCTTATTTTCTTACTTTTTTCTTAGTTTTTTTTTCCTCCTTTCATGTGTCCCTTTCCTTCCCTCACTTATTTCCCCTTCCTTCCCTCCCGGCTCCTTTAATCCTTTAACTTTTACTACTACCTTGCCTCCTTGTTTCCCTTGCCTCCTTTACATCCTTTCGCTCTGGAATCTGACTGATAGATACCTTAGTGGGACTGGGATACTTTCGTGGTATACTGGAGGGACTCGTGGAGGGGCGACTTGAGCTGGCTGCTGGGACTGGGAGATACTTGCGGGGACTTCATACTGTGACTAGTAAGACTGGGGGATTACTGGGAATACTTGGCTACTGTAATACTGGGATACGGGGGACTGGGACTGGACTGGATACTGGATACTGGCCTGGGTGGGGGGGGATGTACTGACTGGATGGTCGTCCGGACTGTACGGGTATCTGAGGCGACACTCGGCGAATACTTGAGATACCTTTTGGGTCTGCTCATGTATCTTGATAACTGCACTGGTATTCATTACTTGGGGGAGGTCATAACCCTGGTGTCACTGGGGGTTACATGGGAAAATAGCTGCACTGGCTCTTTGGGAACTGGGATCTATACTGGGGGTACTACTGTGGTCGGTGGACAGGTGTAATCCTAAGGGGAATACCTGTGAGCTAGAGTAGTGGAGTCTGGCGCTCTATACCTGGCGACTGCCTTACTGGGCGGAATACTGATACTTGGACTATACTGGGATACGTTGTTTAATCTACGGATAGGACGCTGTGTCAGGCAGGTGAGATTGATCACCTCACCATAGCGAACACTAAAATTGCGGCGTGAAGCCAACTGCCTAGTCAGGCAACAAGTTAACGTGAATTTATATATGCATATCCTTATTAACTATTGTAAAGCGAGCTGGATCATCAGTGCATGTGACATCATCAATTCTGGTCATACAGGGCCCAAAAGTATGAGAGACCAGTGCTTTGTTGCTGGGAACAAGGGGACCCAGCAGAGAGACCGGATATGCAACACATAACCCCTGAAGGACTACCAAAACTCCTGAAATGCTCCAACACTTGCCTTGCTTTATTGGATCGCAGGTATCTTAAAGGAAATCTACCTTCAAAATTCATCATGATAAACCAGGGACACTTACTCATAGATCCAGGCACCGTGACTGTGGTTATCTTCTTATATTTGTTATCCATGGCCTCCTTCCTTCTAAAATCAACTTGTAATATTATGCTAAGGCGACCTGGGGGTGTTACAGGAGCACCTCTCTGCTGTAGTTCCTGTTACACTGTCTCCTCAGCATCTCCCTTCCTCATGGCCCTACCCTGAAGAGGCGAGGCTAAAGAAAAGGGGTGGGGTAATCACACAAAAATTTAGCTGTGTTGACAATTTTCCCACGTTCACATGTTGGGCAGGTTGGATAGCTGGTAGGAGAAAGATGGTCTGCAGGAAGGGTTGCTCACAGCCTAGTAGTAACTTCAGGCTGGGCTGGTAGATGGAGCCGAGTCTGGACAGTGGACCTCTGTTCTGGGGCTTAGTCTCCTGACTGGCAGCGGCCAGAGACACCTCTGCTTCCTGGTAGTGGGTCTGGATGGCAGCTCTGCAGGAGATACACACTGAACTTGCTTCTCAAATGCTGACTAAACCCTGTCCACAAGGGGCTTTTATATTCCCCTAGTGAGGTGGCAGCACTCTCCAATCAGCTTCCAGCTCGCTTTACAATAGTATAAAGGATATCATAGGTTAATAACATTTCACGTTAACTTTTGCCTTACTAGGCAGTGGCTTCACGCCGCAATTATTAAGTTTCCTAGTGAGGTGATCAATCTCACCAGGTAGCTACTGGCATGAAGAAGGACATTTACGCAACACCTACCCATTCCATGCATTGGCAGGGGTGTTGCATATATTATATATATATATACACAAATATATATACACACACACACACATATTACGCCATCATCTGCACATGAGGGGTCACTCCGCAGCTTGCCATGACTACATAGACAGATGTGCCGGTGCCTGGTCTGTGCCGCAGTGATGTACCAGCCCTGGCTAATGGAGTGCGGGCAGGGAAGGGATATGGCATTGTGCCAAGCTGATGCCTCCTCATTATGTGACCGCTGAGATTTTAATCCAGCGATGTCTGGAGCGTCTCTGGTAACATCTATTTATCTACATGAATACTGCACAAGTGCACTGCCGGTGCGGCCGGGGCTTTTAGCCGGCTCAGAGAAAACACATTTGGTAATAAAAGATCTTTTATCCTTAATCAAGTGAAGACTGGAACTTACTGTGAAGGAGCAGCGAGTACGAGCCTAAAGCCTAAATACCTCTATCAGCTGCCAGGGCCATATCCATAAAGTACATGCTACACTGCAAAAGGAGAACTACAACTCCAAGCATGTTGTGAGAGCTGCAGAGGGGGCCCACTGTAGCTATTTTCCAAAGGTCCACAAAGGAACCAGTCATGGGACCAAAACTCAGTGCCTAAAATAGTGCTGAAATGAAAGTGCCATACATTGCACACCAATTACCACCATAAATTGCTAATACAATCACATACTTCTCTAATTATTTCCCATAATACCCTTCAAATAATACAACCATAAAGTGATTAAATAGCACAGGAAGACACTATGTACAATCTACTCAGCTCCTCCTGCTCTACAATATGCCACATGCAGATAGGGCACTCAGTAAAATCTGTTCAGCTCCTCCTGCTCTACAACGTGCTGCATGGATATAGGACACTATATACAATCTGCTCAGCTCCTCCTGCTCTGTAACATGCTGCCTGCAGATAGGACATTGTATACAATCTGCTCATCGGCTCCTGCTCTATAACATGCTGCCTGCAGATAGGACATTCTGAACCATCTGCTCCAGAGCCGATGAAGCAGAGATTGTTACAATGTCTATCTGCAGGTCAGCAGTTATCAGAGCCGAGGAGCGGAGCAGATTGTATATAGTGTCCTATATCCATGCACACGTTGGTAGAGCAGGATCTGAACAGATTTTACTGAGTGCCCTATTCTGCAGGTTGGCATAGTGTAGAGCAGGAGGAGCTGAGTAGATTGTACATAGTGTCTTCCTGTGCTATTTTAATCACTTTATGGTTGTATTTATTTGAAGTTATTAGGGAAATAATTAGAGAAGTAATGTTGATTGTATTAGCAATTTACGGTGGTAATTGGTGTGCCAATGTATGGCAGTCTCATTTCAGCACTATTTTAGGCACTGAGTTTTTGGTCCCATGACTGGTTCCTTTGTGACCTTTGGAAAATGCCACAGTTGGCCCCCTCTGCAGCTCTCACAACATGCTTGGAGTGTATGTTCTCCTTTTGCAGTGTATAGCATGTACTTTAGGATATGGCCCTGGCAGCTGATAGAGGTATTAGGCTTTAGGCTCGTACTCCGCTGCTCCTTCCAGTAAGTTCCAGTCTTCACTTGATTAAGGAATAAAAGATCTTTTATTACCAATATGTGTTTCTCTTGAGCCGGCTAAAAGCCCCGGCCGCACCGGCAGGTGCACTTGTAGCTATTCATGTAGATAAATAGATGTTACCCAGAGAACGCTCCACATCGCTGGATTAAAATCTCAGCGGTCACATAATGAGAGGCATCAGCTTGGCACAATGCCATACCCTTCCCTGCCCGCACTCCATTAGCCAGGGCCTGGTACATCCACTGCGGCACAGACCAGGCACCGGCACATCTGTCTATGTAGTCATGGCAAGCTGCGGAGTGACCCCTCATGTGCAGATGATGCGTAATATGTGTGTGTGTTGGTATATATATTTGTGTATATATATATATAATATATGCAACACCCCGCCAATGCATGGATGGGTAGGTGTGCGTAAATGTCCTTCGTCTCTATAACATGCTGCCTGCAGATAGGACATTCTGAACCATCTGCTCAGCTCCCTCCTGCTCTATAACATGCTGCCTGCAGATAGGATACTATGTACAATCTACTCAGCTCCTCCTACTCTATAACATGCTGCCTGCAGATAGGACGTTTGTATACAACTGTCATGGCTCATTAGGCTCTTGCTTATAACAGTGCTGCCAGCCGATAGGAACCCATGCTACAATTGCTCAGCTGCCTCCTGCTCACAATAACATGCTGCCTGCAGATAGGACATTCTGAACCATCTGCTCAGCTCCCTCCTGCTCTATAACATGCTGCCTGCAGATAGGATACTATGTACAATCTACTCAGCTCCTCCTACTCTATAACATGCTGCCTGCAGATAGGACATTCTGAACCATCTTCTCCGCTCCCTTCTGCTCTATAACATGCTGCCTACAGATAGGACACTATGTAAAATCTGCTCAGCTCCCCCTGCTCTATAACATGCTGCCTGCAGATAGGACACTATGTAAAATCTGGTCGGGTCGGCCTGAAAATGTCTTCAACACAGCAGGTTCCCTTTAAATGTGAAATTGTGTGAAAACTTGAATTACGGTATGTGTTAACATTTTTTCTATCTCTGCTCATGTAAATCGCGTGATTGTCCCCTCTAGGATAGGGAAAGGGTTAACTAGGCTGTTTATAGAGCTCCCAGAATTCCCTCTGAATAAATATTTATAACCATGTATTTCTGGGGGGGGGGGGGGGGGGGGGGGGGGGGGGGGGAGGGGGATGGTTAATAGGATGGCTCCGGTCTGGTGACAGGAGATCAAACACAAGCCACCTGTCTGCAGGTACTGAAGCTTTCTACCCCATGATGGGTCCAGGAAGATGTAGCGCCCAAATCAGTCAGGAAAGGACAATGTCCCCACATGGCCCCCACATGCACTGGCTCCATATTACTACACCCCAACACCTGGATGTCCAATAACTGTTGTGGGTCCAAATGTTCAGGCAGTAATTTATCAGAAACTGAAGTGGTAACTGAGATAGAGAAGTGCCAGGCGTTTGTAAGAGAGAACCATACAGAGGGTAGGTGATGGCACTTATACAAACACCCAAAATAATAATTCTATACCATAGAAAAGCAGCAGCACATACAGCACTCAAATACCAACAACTTTTTAATAACATCCCCTTTCACATTTATATACTACCGCCATAAAGTGTTCAAATACTACCACCATACAGTCCTAAAATAAAACTATAATACTAAATACTACTAAAATAATGCCGCCATAATCCATACATCGATGAAAAACTAGCGCTCAAGTAATTCCACCACAGTTCTAAAATCATAACAACATAGATACAACATACTACTGCATGGACTGCAACTGATATCATCACTCATATTATGCAAAAATATAATCCAGCATAAAGTGCTCAAAAATAACACATAAATAATCCATACAGTGCTCAAATAATACTACAATATGGTCATCAAATAATACCAGCATACAGTGCTCAACTAATACTGCAATAGGGTCCTTAAATAATGCCTCTACACAGTGCTGTAATAATACTACATTACTTAAATACCTCCATGCAGTGCTCAAATAACACAACCATATGGTTCTTAAATAATACATCCATACAGTGCTCAAAAATACCACAATATGGTCGTCAAATAATACCATCATACAGTGCTCAACTAATACTGCAATATGGTAGTGAAAGAATACCGTCAAACAGTGCTCAATACCAACATACAGTATTTATAGAATAGCTCCATACTGTGTTTAATTTATACCACAATATGGTAATCAAATAATGCATCCATATTGTGCTCAAATAATACTGTAATATGGTCGCTATACAGTACCTTCACACAGTGATAAATTACTACCAGATGGTTCTTAAATAATACCTCAATACAGTGCTCAAAATAATCCCATTATACAGTACTCAAATATGACCAGTCAGTACTTATATTATGCCTCTATACAGTGCTCAAATTATACCTCCATACAATGCTCGAATAATACCACAATACAGTGATTAAATTATACTACCATACAGTGCTCAAATAATACCACAATGCATGGCTCAAATTATACTACCATACATTGCTCAAATAATACCACAATACAGTGCTCAAATTATACTGCCATACAGTGCTCCAATAATGCCACAATACAGTGCTCAAATTATACTGCCATACAGTGCTCAAATAATGCCACAATACAGTGCTCAAATTATACTACCATACAGTGCTCAAATAATACCTCCTTACAGTGTTCAAATAATACCACAATACAGTGCTCAAATAATACCTCCATACAGTGTTCAAATAATACCACAATACAGTGCTCAAATAATACCTCCCATACAGTATTCAAATAATACCACAATAACAGTGCTCAAATTATACCTCCATACAGTATTCAAATAATACCACAATGCAGTGCTCAAATTATACCACAATACAGTGCTACAATATTATCACCATAAGTATAATAATGTAATAACGGAGCTATACATTGCGGTATACAATATAAAGACTTTAGATACCAGTCCTTTATCATCAATGGCGGCTATCACCATCACCCAACCCGCTCGCCCCTAACTGTACACAATTGATGAAAAGTAATGATAAAATATTCTGATCGGCTCTCAGATCACTCTCGCCCTGTCATGTCGGCAGGAATGGAAATGTGGATGACAGGTTTCAGACACTGACACGTGGCGCTATGTGAGCTGACTGCGTAGCGGGCATTGCCCTGCGAGGCCATGACAGAAGACGGAGCGTGTGCTCAGGGATCCATGTCTGGGATATGCATGGGAGACGGGGGTGACATGACATGTGACAGCTGTGAGGGGCGGCATGGCCTCATCACACATCAGAGACATGGATCTTATACCCCACAACAACAGATATTCCTCCTGAGGGCAAACACTGTGCCCTCTTATATTACATGTGAAGACTGGGCGCTGCCCATATGTAGCACACAATGGCGTTACATCGCTGGGGGCTATAGGCCTCAGTCTGACACTCTATACCTCCATCCATGTCACTTTGTCAAGGCAAAGTTATTTACCCCCCCATTCACACATCAACCTGGCAACTAGGCCACAGGCCTTGCCAGTCTCCGGCCTATCCTTCACCTTCATTGAACATGTGGCAAAAAAATTTAAATATTTCAACATAAAAGTATAGTAAAATGTGAAAGAAAACCTTATTGAAGGAATAATTTATTTATATAAAAATCCCAGAGAAAAATACAACAAAACGATTTGATGAAAATCACAATTTAATAAAGAGTCATTAAAGGAAATCTACCATCAAAATCCATCATGGGAATCCAACCAATGACACTTACTCATGGATAATTTTATTATGCTGTTGAGCCTGAGGGGGCTCCTGGGTGTGTTACCAGAGCCCCTCCATGCTACAGAATCACAGACTGTTACACCGTCTGTCCTCTACCTTCCCTACCACTTCCCCCTCCCTTTGCCGGTTGTAATCTCACTGCTTCACAGGATATTTTAGCACACAGTGGGAGGGGAAAGGGTTCCTTGAACAGTGTAACAGCACGTGAAGCTTTAGCATGGTGGCATTAGCATAATTATAAGTTGATTTGAATAGGAAGGAGACCATGGACAACAGAGTCACAGTGCCTGGATCTATGAGTACCGTAAGAGTCCCTGGTTTATCATGCATAAATATCAATATCATGTATCATACACTGTTTGATGGAAGATTTCCTTTTATCTTACAAAACCCAGAAAGGAATCCCATTAACCGTCATGTCCTCAGAGCGAATCAGGCAGCATGCGGATTGACTGTCCTTAGATGACACATGACTCCTGCCCTGGTTCTGCCTCCGTCCCATTTCCTGAAAACACACCATTACCATGGCAACCAGCAAAGTAGAAGAGGGCCCGGAGCATCGTCTTCATTTGATTTTTGAGATATATATCAGACACCTCTATACCAAAAACTAAAAGAAACTAAATGTACAAGCAAAAATGTTTGGGGACACTTGATACTTCAACCCCAAGGTATCTGAATCACATATAGTACCTGTGCCCTAATCCAAATATCACAGCCCAAAATCAACAGACCCAAACTAGAAGCCAAAACTGATACATGCACCAGATCAGACACCTATTTTAATACAGACTCTGTCCTCCTATATGAAAGCAGGCCTAAATCCCAAACTAGGCCCTTAGACAAATTCAAGCTCTAGACATAACCAATAAAATACACAATCCCCCAAATAAACAGAGGCCCCCCAGTGGCGTAACTAGAAGCTGAAGGGCCCCAGTGCAAAGTCCATGCCAGGCCCCCGACTATAATGTATGGTTTATAGCAGTTATGGCGAACCTTTTAGAGACTGAGTGCCCAAACTACAACAAAGACCCGCTTATTTATCGCAAAGTGCCAACACAGCAATTCAATTTGTGATTTGTACTTGCTTCTCTGTCACAGTTTTCATTGATACCAGCCCCTGAGGACACCAATAAAGCAGAAAATAGTCCCAGGTACAGCTGTCACTTTAAAATATCTCTGTGCACAGCAAGTCCTGGGCTGTCTGGGACTGCAGGAAGATACCTGGAGTCATCTCTGATGATGGCCTGAGTGCCCACAGAAAGGGCTCTGAGTGCCACCTCTGGCACCAGTGCCATAGGTTCGCCATCACTGGTTTATAGTAATAGTCTTCTCATATGGGAAAGTGACACCATAAGGGCCCCCTAAACCTCTTGGGCCCAGGTGCGACCGCAACCTCTGAACCCCCCTCAAGTTATGCCCCTGGAGCCCCCATAAGTGATACAAGCTCAGACCCTTATATTTGACTAAAAACCCCTTCACCAAAGCAGACCTCTTACCAGATGCCCTGAACTAAACAATCCCAGACCACCGCGATATAGACCCCAGCCCACATCCTACATCTAAATCAGAATCATGGTACCCATTTCTCTTCATCTTCCTAAAACTTACACTCCTCTTTACACCAGGACAAAGAAAATACCCCGATGTTGGGGGTTAAACCCTAACATCGGCCACCATGCTTACTGTGACGGTAGCAAAGCCATTGAGCCTTTACTTATAAGGACGTAAAGAGGTGGTCGGGATGGTACAAGGTCCTCATTAGACAATCGCCATGATCCTGGTTCATCAATCCCCAGGCAAATAACTATGGGTCATGGGTAAAGCAATTATGGACAAATCCTTTAAGAGAACCCATTTTCTAAACTTTTGCAGAATCATTATCAGTCGGATTTGATGAGGATTTAATGTACTTTGATAAAAACAAAAAAATCTACCACGCACGTGGCCCCATTCCCATCAGCCAATCAATCTGCATGCGGTTGGGGTGGAGGGGAAGCCTCCAGTGAGAAGTTTTGTCAGGTCACTCTGCAGGCGGCCCTGTTATTAGGAAAGTTCAGTCAACAAAAACACCAGTGTGATGGAGAACTATGGAGGAAATCAAAAACAGACATCCTCAGTTCCATAGATAATTCCATGGAAAACAACCGAGGTGGGGAGGGGGGCTGAATCCTACCGTCTACTCACAGTCCAAAACCAAGTCTGGAAAATACCCATCCAGGGAGTATTAACTACAGATGAGATCTTCTGAATATTAAAGAGCATATTAGAGAATATTCGAAGAGCCCACCAGTCAACAACACAAGTCTAAGCCCTAGACACGAGATGCCCTCAATGATGTTGTTTTTTTCTTAACTAGTCCATAGAGTTTGTCAGGTTAAGGAGAAAGTTGGAGAACCGATCTGTTGACCTTTTCACACCCATGTTCTCTGATCATCTTAAGGTTATCCCATGTGATGAACTTCTTATCAGTCTATTGTATGATCTAAAATGAAGGAAACTTGGAGTCAGCCTGTATGACTTGTCAATGTCCATACCTGGACTTCTGGATTTCTCACATGACGTTGCTTCGTGGAAAGAATGGAAGAAAACCATGGAGGTCCTACCAGACGTTATACAAGAAGGTGTATATTTTTGGGATTATTGTATACTATATCATTTAAGTGGTGCTTTCACATAGACCATTCTTTCCAAATACCTTATCAAGTCCTAAAGACATCAAACATGGGAGTCTCTGTGCTCCAAAACTTGAACACATTGCTTGTGGCCACTGCTTGACCTGGTAAAACCAACCATTTGTTAGGGAAGTCGCTGGCAGCTTTTCACAGAAGGCTTGGTTATGAAAAGTATTAACACCCTTGAACTTAAAGGGAACCTGTCACCAGGAGAGCCATTTTTAGCACTCCCCCAGTCCCCACAGAGCATAGTACATACACCGCCAAAGTGTTTTTGTATTAAAAATAGGTTTTACAGAAAAAAAGATATGTTATATTGTACCTTTCATTAGCATCTGCTGTGTGACTAGGCAGTTGCCTTTTGGGAGGGGCTGGAAAGGAGCAGCTTCCCCCCACCCTTGGGAAACAGCTACTCCATGTAACCTTTTCAAATATATGAAAACAGCCATCACTTGGCTGAGCGACGCCCCCTGCTCCTCTACAGCCAATCCCGAGTGTGGGGAGTTATTCATATATTTGTAAAGGACACATGTTTCCCAAGGGTGGGGGGGGGGGGACTGCTCCTTTCCAGTACCTCCCAATAGGCAACTGCCTAGTCACACAGCAGATGCTAATGAAAGGTACAATATAACATATCTTTTTTTCTGTAAAACCAATTTTTTTTATACAAAAACACTTTGGCAGTGTATGTACTATGCTCTGTGGGGACTGGGGGATTTCTAAAAATGGCTCTCCTGGTGACAGGTTCCCTTTAAGGATTAGTGAGATTTTTTTGAGGATATCGTTCAAGGATACAGAAATTTGTGAATTATGACCAGATCAAGCAGAGCCTTCTGAGATGTGAATCAAGTTTTTGTCTTCGACATGTTATGGGAAGACCCTTCACAAGACAAATTAGAACAGAGAAGGCTACGACTAGAAGATGTCCATGTGGACAGAGTCAATGACAGAACTGTCATTACGGAGCTTGAAGACCCAAATGAAAGAGATCCTGGAAGAACGTCACAAAGAAATTAAGAGCATTGTTCAATTATTGACCCTATTTGCCTCAAATCTAATGGGTACCTCAGGACTTTGGCCATGTCACCAATATTATAACATGAGGCCTTTGTAGCCAGAAGCTAGAGGTCCAGCCCATCATCCACAAGTAGAACATTCAATAAGACAAAGAAAATGTATTGTCTGTCAGAGCAGTTATCGAGCGCCTGGAGTAATGGGGTCCTACACCATAATAGAATGCTTCAAGAAGATCAATTTCTTCTAAGAAACCAATTTTTCTTTGACTTTGTCTCCTGTTAGTAACATTATCAAATAATTGTTGGGCCAAATGTGACTAAGGACATTAATCTGACACATGGAGTCGTTGGTGCTGGAAAATCTAGATTTCAAGTACAATTTACTTGTAGCTTGATCCTTTTCATCAAATTTCTAGAAAAAAGGGGCTAAAAAGCAAGACACCTTAGTTAATCAACCTATGTATTTGTGTAGGGGTTTGGTCTGGGGTCTGTACCTGTTTACACAGTTTGGCCTGGGGTCTGTATTGGTGTAGGGGTTTGGTCTTGGGTGAACATTAGTTAAGGGATCTGGTAAATTTGGCATGTACTCTGTAATGAGTTTTTAGTTTGGGGGTTAGGGCTAGCTTGTTTTAGGGGGTTTGGTGTCTATTTAGCTTAGAGGTTTAGCTTGGGATCTGTGGAGATTCTTGTTTGGAGACTGGTGTTGGATTTCCTGTTTGGGTTTTGTATTACGGTCGAAGGTCTGGCTCGGGGTCTTTTGTTTTGGGATCCAGCCTGTATAATTTAAAGTGATTGGGGTCTAAATTAGTTTAGCGGGTCTAGTTTGGGATCTGCGGTTTAAGGTTCTTGTTAGGGGTTTATTCTAGTTTAGGTTGTCTGGTTTTAAATTTTCATTAATATAGAGCGTCTAGATTAGGGTCTGTATTTATTTAAAGCAACTGGTCTGCATTAAGTTATGTCAGGTCCATATTTATTTGTGGGATCCGACCGTTAGGGAGCTTGGTTTTGAGGTCTATATCAGTTTTGGAGGTTTATTTAGTTACTTGTAGATATCCACTTATGTCACATCCTGGTGAGCTAGTCTGAACAAGCAGGGTCAGATTTGTCATTTTTGGAACCAAAAGCAAAGTTGTGATTAAGGAGCCCCCCTAATTCTAAATTATGTGCCTTGGAGTGACATGACACTGGCTGGAGCCTCTCTCCTCCTCCTCTTCCCCTGGTTTAGTTTCTTAGCGTCACGGTGCACTTAGGGGTGGATATGGAGGATGTATGTCTTCATCCATGCTGTGGGGAAGTGGGTCTCAATCCATGGTTGAGGGGCATGGTCACGCCAATGAACTTGCCTGTGGGCCCTCTTGCGCAGCCACTCTCCATCGTTGCCTCGGGGGCTTGGCCAGTCCAGTGAATTTGTATCCCATCACTGTGTCTGGGCCCGCATATCCCCATGAAAGCGGATCTGCGCCCGTAACATGGGTCTTCATCCATGCGCTGAGGATGCGAATCCTCATCCAAACGCCTCAATGGTTTCCAGACCCAGATGTTATTTCATTGGCTGGTATAGAAAACTTGCATCCCACCACTGTGTAGGGCCCTCCTAGCCAAAAGAAAGCGGATCTTCATTCATACCACAAGGACGTGGGTCCTCATCCACGCCCCCCAAAGACGCAGGTCCTCATCCAAACCCCTCTCTTGTTTGCAAACGAAGATGTTACTTTAATAGCCAGTCCAGTGTACTTGCATCCCACCACTATGCGGGGCCCTCCTGGCTCTGTGGACACTGGTCTTCATCCACGCCCCATGGACATGGGTCTACTTCCATACCTGAGGAGGGGGGGTCCTCTTCCATGCCCTGAGGACGTATGCCCCCTCCCTGGTTCACAGGCCCATATGTTATTCTAACAGTCAGTCCAGTAAACTTGCCTCCAGTTGCATGTATGTGGTATAAATCCACCCTTGAGAATGGAGTATAAACAAAGCTAGGTCCTGTTTATTGTAAGGACTCTGTAACCCATGGGAATGGGGGGCACTAGGGTCTATGATGGCTGGAGTTCTCCTTTAAAATTCTTGATATCTGGATTAATCTTCTACAAAAATAAAAGTTCTCCTTCTGGTGAGCGTCCATCATCTCGCCTTCACACTTTACAGATGACTCTGAGTGTCGGAGGAGAGCGATTCCCTGTAATAACTGGCGTCCGAGTGTAAAATCTGCAGTAATGGAAGAAAACATTGATCTATGGGCTTACAGGAGAGACATTATAGGATGGGTAATAGGATATTGGAAAGATAATAAACGGGTGATAAGACGTCTCTCGTTTTGCTCAACATGTCACATGACAAACACTCCTGTACTGAATCATAGGGAGAAGTGGAGTCAGGGGCGGGGGGGAACATTGATCTATGGTCTAGTGTCTATATTGGGGTATTGTATGAGGGAAGTCTCTGTTTTTTGGGACCTATATTGGTTTATTTTTGGTGGCTTCTTATTTGGTATTGTCCAGGGTCTCGATCTGTTTTAATGAACAGTATGAAATTTGTGTCTATCACTTTGGGGATCAGGATTGATGACAGTATTTTAGGGAAATAGTCTAGAGATTAAAGATTCATTGCTTCATATTACAATGATCCATATCCAGATCACAAGGAGATAACCCGTTGCAGAATAAGGTGGGACTGCTAAACCTATTCACTTTACGGTATAAGAAAAGGTGACAACTCCATGTTCTGCACTTTAACTATGGCCCCTGTCTGTGCCAAGACTAGGAGCTCACGTCCCCCATGTAATGCCCACTGGCATTAAGCATCATTCTCTCATATTGTCTGAGGACTCCGGTGAAACCACCCACTCACTTCTTGTACAGACTTATCCTCTACCATGGAGCAGACAAGGACCTATTCATTGACCTATAAACACTATTCACCAAGACTGGAGATACCGACCATATTCTGCAAGAGCGGATATAACCAACTATAATATTGCCCTATGTTCAAAAAAGACAACAGCTGTAAGACTATCCCCTATGTACTACAATATCACCACTATAATACAAGAATATAAGTACTATAATACTGCCCCCTATGTACAAGACTATAACTACTATAACACTGCCCCCTATGTACAAGAATATAACTACTATAATACTGCCCCCTATGTACAAGAATATAACTACCATAATACTGCCCCCTATGTACAAGAATATACGGTAACTACTATAATACTGGCCCCTATGTACAAGAATATAACTACTATAATACAGCCCCCTATGTACAAGAATATAACTACTATAATACTGCCCCCTATGTACAAGAATATAACTACTATAATACTGCTCCCTATGTACAAGAATATAACTACTATAATACTGGGGGGCAGGAAATGTAAAATGTAAAATGTAAAATTTATGTTTGCAACAATGTATCAGTGCAGGGATGTGTTGTTATCCATGACTGTATCACACATGATAGGCTTAGATACCCGGACATCATATATGAAAGGGTTAGATACGCTGGCTCAGCAGACATGATCACATCTTAGCCAACTTTATCACACATAAGCTTAGATACACAAGCTCAGCATGAGAATTTTAGGTACACTGCTACATATTGGCACATGGTAGGCTTGGATACACAAGTCTAGTAGACAGTATTGCAAGTTGTAATCATAGACCTACAAATTATATGAAATTATCACTGGATTGGCTTAGATACAACAGTATCTAAGATACAGTATCTCAGCCCTGCAGTACTCATAAGGTATCCGATAACACAATCTTTACATCTTACATGAACCCGGCAATACATAAAATTCAAAGACAAAGCTAAATCCCATGAACTTTCGCCCAGTGACGGCGCATCGATACGAGCTGAGCGAGGTTCAGGCTCCGCACTCCAGAAATAGCTCCAGAACTGCTGGAAGTCATACGAGCCCTCAGAGGAACTCTGCCAACTTCACGTCTCACCCCGAAGGCTGATACCAAATTCTTCCCATTTTATGCTGCAAGTCTTAGACAAAGAATCAGTCCAGGATTAGAAAAACATTGCCGTTTAATACCAAGAAGAGCGCCACACCTGTCCGCAGGATAAAAGTGGTACTGCAGCTCAGTGCTATTCAGTTCAGTCAGTTAAGACCTTCTTATGACTCCACGGAGCGCTCCACCAACGCCCCTCCACGGAGCGCTCCACCAACGCCCCTCCACTGAGCGCTCCACCAGCGCCCCTCCACGGAGCGCTCCACCAGCGCCCCTCCACGGAGCGCTCCACCAGCGCCCCTCCATACAGCGCGCCACCAATGCTCTGCTGGCACCCACATGAAATGATCCGCTGCCACCCCTGTTGAGTGCACCACCAACACCTCCATAAAGGTGCTCAACTGATACCTCTAAAGTGTTAATTGTGAGGCTTCAAGTACCTCATGCCTCAGAGACAAGTCGATGTAACTGACAATGCGGCTTCTGGAGGCATCTACCACATAGATCCTAACAAGACAGCGCACCCTTCACCCATATACAGGGAGATGTCACATCCAATAATCCCTGCGTCTCATATCCCACACAGTTTAACACATCTGGCGCTGTGCCTCGCGCTCCTCGGACTGTGCCAAAAGCCATCCTCCTGAGTCACTCCGACTAATGAGGCTCCATCCAAACTCATCAAAGCCTCGGGGTAATCCATATATTCTCTATCTGACAGCTCTGCCTGAAAATCCTAATACTGCGTTCATATAAATCTACAGAAGACGTGTACTCATTACATATTATATCAGGCATTACTGCAGAGCTGCACATAGGAAATGTATTATAGTAGTGTGTAAATATATATATAGTCTTGTACATAGTGGCAGTGTTACAGTTGTTACATCCTTGTAGGGGGAAATATTATATTAGTTATATTCTTATACATAGGGGGCAGTATTATAGTAGTTATATTCTTGTACATAGGGGGCAGTATTATAGTAGTTATATTCTTGTACATAGGGGGTAGTATTATAGTAGTTATATTCTTGTACATAGGGGACAGTATTATAGTAGTTATATTCTTGTACATAGAGGGTAGTATTATAGTAGTTATATTCTTGTACATAGAGGGTAGTATTATAGTATACATTTCCATGGGTGTTGAAAACCATGGTTGCTTTCTTCCAAAAACAGCTCCTCTCCTGACCATAGTTTGTGCTGATATAAATGGAAGTGAACTGCAATATTGGCACAAACCATGGTCAGATTTGGAGCTGTTTTTTGGAAAAAAAACCCCACCAAGCCGGCCCACTTCCTCACTGGCCACGCCCCTTTGGCATTCAGATGGAGTAAAGGGGATAATAACGGCAATTACTGGCGGTTTGGAAACAATTGCTATTATTTCAGAAGCCCTGATAAATTTCCCCCTATATCTAGCGTTGGACAAAAAAAAAATTAAAAAATTAAAGAAATTTTCATCTTTTTTTTTTTTTCAAATCAAAAGCAAAAAAATGTCCCTTCCCGATCCCCCTCTTCTGAACTCTGCCCTGCAGAAGACGATTCCAGTTTTGAATATCGGGCCAGAAAAACACATATATTTAGATGCGAGAAGTCCCCTCACGTGGGTTTCCTAGTAAGCGTCTCCGTCGTGATATGTGTGGAATGTTGTTTGTAGTCTGTGACAACGCTCTGCAGGCCGCCCAACGTCCACATCCCCACCGTGAAAATTTGACTACTCGGGAAGCCTTTACACGGAGCCCGTAAAGATCAGTGCGCACAGCATGTGACACTGTTACACATGGGTTAACATTAGTTAATGCTTTATTATTTAAAGGGCAATTCCTGGGCGGCTGGTAAAATGCAAGAAATACATTTTTTACAATTTGTTTACAATATTTTTAAATTTTTACAATTTTTTTTTTAAATAAACAGGCCCACTCAAATAAAAAAATAATATAAAAAAGAATCACAAAAAGGGATAAGATTTTTAACAGTGGGTTTTAATTTCCTACCACATGGAAGGTAGAGAATTGCGCTTGGTTATAGGGGGTCCAACGTTCTTGGTTTTGGAGTCTGAGGCGGATTAGGGTGATGCCACACGTTTTTGGTCCGTTTTTATAACACATCCGTTTTTTTTTTTTACCTTTTTTTTTTTACCAGAGTTGGCTACTTCGGACGGAAACGCATGGCTTCAAAGCGGACCAAAACGTCACCTGTACATCACCCTTAGGTGAAGACACACTTGCGTTTTTAGTGCCGTTTTTTGGGCCGTTTTTACTTTAGTTTAGTGCGTTTTCAGATCGTTAAAAAACGCATGCATTTTTTGAAAACGCATGCGCTTTTGACCAGTTTGGATTAAGATAATTGGTCAAACATGTCAAAAACGCATGCGTTTTAAAAAAACGCATGTGTTTTTCAAAACGCATGCGTTTTTTAACGCTCTGAAACCACTAACTAAAAACGGCCCACAAAACCCTAAAAACGCATTGTGTCTTCACCCTTAGAAGTCCCTCAGTTCAAATTCTGCCTACGAATGAGGGTGCGTTCACACATGGCGTAAACGCACCCTCATCGGCCTCAGCAGTCAGGTGGTGTACACACTCAAGTAAACGCTGAGGCTAGTGATTGCCCGAGTAGCCATGTAAATGAGACATCTAACGAGGGGTAGAATCCCCATGGACTTTAGGGGTTGTCCTCATCCAGATCCGTAGTATGATATTGGTAGGTAGGTAAAGTGTTGTCGTGTTGGTAAATATTGATATCGTTTGTAGCTTAAAGTTAACAATTTTCCGTAGACTTTAATGTCAATTTCTTAATGTTTCTTTATCTCTGCTTGCTTTCATTACTATATGAAGCGTAGTGTTACTTCCAGGGATAAACACCGGGCCCTAGTCATGTGGATGTCACCCGTGTCACAGCTCGTATTCCCTGGTCATTGTGATGTCGTGCCGGGCGTGCCCTCTTATAATTCCCATCATATGATGTCACACATATATCTGTGATTGCTCTCAGTTACATATAACGAGCCGTGAACCGCTTACATCACATGCCGACTAACGAGCCGTGCACCTGCTTGACATCGCAGACCAGGATATAACGATCCGTGCACCTGCGTCATCACATGACCATGGATATAATTAGCTTGCCCTGTTTACGCAACATGACATAGTATTTTCTCTATCCAAATGTCATGCTCCGCCCCCCTTAGGTATACGCTAAATATATCGTGCTTCCTGATGGTGCTGCCCTACTAGATATTATGGGCCATGTCGGTATTTTTTCCCGGCCGGGGTCCGTTATCTCAGCCGGTGTCTTGGGTCATGTCTGCGACATGGTTGCGCACAACACGGGGCTCAGTTTGTCTCCTTGTTTTCTCACTAATTAGAAGAGATTTCAGAACGTTTCGTTAAGTGCTGCGACCTCTGTCTCTCTCTCCTGTGGTTTTAAAATAGCATGAACTACAAAAATTCCGGATACTATTGTGGGCCTCAATGCTGGACAAATAACCGGAATAATCCACTTTGTGTCGGCGGGAATGCTTACTTGCACTTTAGGTGTGTCCCACACATGCACTTGAAAACCGTTTTTGTCCGTTTTTAACACCCGTTAAAAACGCATGCTTTTTTTAAAAAAGTAAGCGGTTTTGGAAACACACATCCGTTTTTGTCCGCTTTAATAATCGCGCAACTTCGGAAAACCTGTCACAAACTGATGCGTTTTTCAAAACCCAATTGCGTTTTTAAAAAACTGAATTTCTTTTTTTAATGCATTGCGTTTTTACTGGATTGCTTTAAAACAGCCGGACCAAACACTGTTTTAAACGCCATGTAAGTATCACCCCTATAAGACATACGGTATCTCTAGGGAGTATTTCACTGGGGGAAGCCATGGCCATTCGACCTCATTACTACAACGCAGTCCTGATGGCAAAATCGCACGTGGGTCTAGCCCCCGCTATATATATGAGCTTGGGGGCTCGGTACCAGCGCTAGTATTGGAGGAACCTGTTCGGGTGTAGTGATGATCCCCTGGTCCCCACCGAGTAAAAGAGGTTTTTTTTTTTGTTCTATATTCAGCATCAAACACCAGGGCTAAAATCGAACAAACAATCACCTGAGCACTAAAAGTTCGGAAGACGCCGAGGTGGTAATCCCGACGGATTACGCGGTGATGAGCGCAAATACACACGTTGTTTTATCTCGTGTCTTGGTGATATAGGACTATGCTCCCCACGTCTAGAGTAATCCACGGATTAAGTAAACAACATACAGGGGGAGCAGAGATGAAGTATCATCTCATGTAAGAATAGAACCGGCAAGATTGTTTGGGGGGGCTGGTCAGTGATGAAACTGCTGTTTCAACATTTAGATCATATATATTTTATATATTCCGTTATTCCAGGTGTGGTAAATAATACGTCTTGAAATGTAGTACCATGAGAAATGCTGATCCCTAAACGTAGAGAGTGGTTATCATAGAGGTCTTACCACAGGGGCCCCACTAATCATGGTGATGTCACAGGTCGCGCTGACAGATATGGAAAACTATCTGATCGGGTGTTTCATATGTGGGACCACCATGGATCACGAGACCTGGGTCCATGTACCCTAAAATTGATCATAGCAGGCTGGTCATATTGAGCCTACTCTCCCTATGGAGCTGAATCCGCACTTCCTCCGTGCCATAGTGGGAATGGAGCAGCAGCGACGCTGCAATATATTGGGGTAACAACAGATCAATGTTTGCCTGTGATAACCAGCAGTGGGGACCCCCTAACCAATCAGCAATGTGGCTAGACAATTCCTTTAAGACCCCCAGATGTTGTATCTTCGTGGTGGGGTCCCATCGGGGACCTTTCAGAAACTTCCTTGTGGTTCGGCATAGACCTTTCTAAAAAAAATAGGGAACTCCTGTAATTTTAGGAAGAGCGTTAAGAACAGACGGCGATGCTCTAGTGGTGACAGTGACACAAAAAGATGGTGTTCCTCAATCACAGTGCGCATGTCATTCCAAAATGTGCATGATAACAAAATAAGGGTGTGGTCTAATTTATAACAATCTCACAACGCACATATCTGCACACGTATAAATTCACGACAGCAAGCAGAGGTCTTCCTTCAAATCAAATAACATCCAAAATATATATGGAAACAAAACATGGCGCTATCTTTATTATATACCCGTTTTTTGGGTGATTTTAGCGCGCAGTGAACAAGTCACACTATCCTCTCCCTTGTGACATATAACAACCTCGGCCCTGCTACACTACATGCGCCCAACAGATCCTGCAGCGTATTAATGTCCACAGGGACGAGCATTAGATCGTGGAAGCTAGACATTTTTATGGACAGATGTGTAATGGGAAGGGGTGTCCCAGCCCTCGGGTTCTCGAGGTGACCATCCCACTTTCGGGACTACGCCCTCTCCCCTCAAGCCTCAGACAATGGCCATATTGACGTGTTATTGAGCAGATGGGACCATGGCAGGGCGTTTGTTTGTGGAGACACTAAACATCTATTAAGCGACGCGCGTAATGTGCCCAATAATTCTGCGTTGTTTATACAGGCGGGAGGGGTGTGTGTAATTTATGGTTTCTCTGAATTTATACGATTATTAAAAAAAATCGGGAGAAATTTTTCGTAAAATAATTCCTAAGAAAACCAGGTTTCTGTTGCTCACAGCAACCAATCACAGCACTGCTTACATTCATCATAGTGGTATAAGAAATAAGAGTGAAGGAGCTGTGATTGGTCGCGTAGGAACATATCACTGTTCTTTTTATAACTTCTTATATATTAAAAATAGTCAGTACCGAAGGACAAGCGCCATTCATCCAGCCAATGGCCTGGAGCGCGTGACGTGAGGAGAACAGAAAACAGGCTGCTACACCCAAGGTCCCTAGCGTGGTGTCGCCTGGTACTGCTGTATTATTCCGGATATTTCACAAGAGTATCAAAGTAATTACTTTCCTCACTGCTCGTGAATGTGTCGTGCATTATCCCGTGGCAACTGTGACATCACTGTGGTTGTATCATCCCTGTCTGTGGGACATCACTGTGTGTATATATCTCTGTGCTGTGACATTCACTGTGTGGTATATCCTTGTGCTGTGACATGACTGTGTGTAATCTCCCTGTACTGGACATCACTGTTGTGTATTATCCCTGTACTGTGACATCATGTGTGTATTATGCTGTACTGTGACATCACTGGTGTGTATTATGCTGTACTGGACATCATGCGTGGATTATCCTGTACTGTGGAACATCGGCGTGTGTATGTCTCCTGTACTGTGGACCATCACTGTTGTGTATTATGCCATGTGCTGTGACATCACTGTGTGTATTATCCCGGTACTTGTGACATCACTGTGTGTATTCTCTCTTACTGTGAATCACTGTGTGTATTTCCCTGTACGGTGACATCACTGTGTGTATTCTCCCTGTGACGTGACATCACTGTGTGTATAGCCCTGTACGGTGACATCACTGGTGTGTAGTATCCCTGTTCTGTGACATCACTGGGGTGTATTACTCTGTACTTGACCAATCACTGTGTGTATTCTCCCTGTACATTGTGACATCACTGTTGTATTCTCCCTTTACTGTGACTCACTGTGTGGTAATTACCCTTACTGTGACATCACTGGGTGTATTATGCTGTACTGTGACCTCACTGCGTGTATTTGCGTACTGTGACATGCACTGCTAGCGTGGATTCTCCCTGTACTGTGACAAATCGCTGTGTTATTATCTCTGTACGTGAACATCACTGTGTGTAGATCCCTGTGGCGTGACATCACTGTGTGTATTATGCTGTTACTGTGCCATCCACGCGTTGATTAATCCTTACTATTGACCATCGCGTGTGTATTACTCTGGTACTTGACTCGCTGTTGTATTATGCCTTTTACTGTTGACATCACCGTTTATATTATCCCTGTACTTTGACATCACTGTGTCTAGTATCCTGTACTGTGAACATCACTGGTGTGATTAATCCCTGTACTGTGACATCTCTGTGGTGCCTTATCCTGTACTGTGACCTCCTACTGTGTAATATTATCCCTGTACTTGACTCACTGTTGTTATATCCCCTGTACTGTGACATCCCTCACTGTGTACTGAGCACTTCACCGCCAACAACTGATATTCATAACACGCCATAAAACGAAGGGCTCTATTTTCTATACAACCGTTAGACCCCTGAAGCCCCCGGTATAAGACGTCTGGCTATTACTTGCACGGTAAAATTATACGGTTAATGAGTGGAACAGAACACATACGGCTTCCCCTTTAATTCCTCTTTGTATCTGATTGTGTGGGATATAAAAGGCGCGGAACATCGCCGTGACATTTTTTAATGGAACACATTTCTGCAGCAAATTATCCGCATTCATTAACCCACCGCTGTGCAGGGCCCCTCCTTTGCCATGGTAAGTCTGTCGGTAACGATCAATCCTAGTGTATGATCTATCCGGGACACCGGACTGGCTCTGCCGCATGTTCCGCTAAATACGTAGTTCTACAGACTTTACTGTAAACTGCTAGCCATTGATATTTGATTTCAGTTGACAAGCCCTCCCTCTTTTGTCCCAGACTTCGGGACATTGGGTGGTCCTTTCCCTTTGTCCATGAGAGTGTAAATGATGTATGATGTGTATATACTGTATGTATCTGTGTGTAAATAATGTATGATATGTATATGTGTCTGTATCTGTGTGTGTAAGTGATATGGTGTGTATATACTGTATGAGTGTCTGTATCTGTGTAAATGATGTATGATGTATATATACTGTATGTGTGTCTGTATATGCTGTATATTTGTGTGTGTATACGATGTATGATGTGTATATACTATATGCATGATTTCTTTGCTATGTGTATGTTTATGCAGTATGTGTGTATATGGTGTGTTTATACTGTATGTATGTGTATATATAGGGTTTGTATATATTTTATGTATAAGTATATTATGTACATAAATTCTATATGGGGGAGATTTATCACAGCTTCTATGCCAATTTTCTGGTGTAGAAGCAGTGACATAATTGTGAATTCTTGCACAAAGCAAGAATTTGCAATTAAAATCATGAATATGCCAACTGGCGCCAAATATGTATATATATTTTTTAAGGAGAAGGGGGCCCCACGCAGAAATCTGCTGTGGGGCCCAGACTCTCCTAGTTACGCCACTGGTCGCAGGTATCCTAAAGTACTTTCAAAATTCATCATGATGGACCAGGGGCACTTGCTCATAGATTTAGCACTGTGACTGTGGCAATCTTCTTATATTTGTTATCCATGGCCTCCTTCCTTCTAAAATCAACTTGTAATATTATGCTAAGGCGACCTGGGGGTGTTACAGGAGCACCTCTCTGCTGTAGTTCCTGTTACACTGTCTCCTCAGCATCTCCCTTCCTCATGGCCCTACCCTGAAGAGGCGAGGCTAAAGAAAAGGGGTGGGGTAATCACACAAAAATTTAGCTGTGTTGACAATTTTCCCACGTTCACATGTTGGGCAGGTTGGATAGCTGGTAGGAGAAAGATGGTCTGCAGGAAGGGTTGCTCACAGCCTAGTAGTAACTTCAGGCTGGGCTGGTAGATGGAGCCGAGTCTGGACAGTGGACCTCTGTTCTGGGGCTTAGTCTCCTGACTGGCAGCGGCCAGAGACACCTCTGCTTCCTGGTAGTGGGTCTGGATGGCAGCTCTGCAGGAGATACACACTGAACTTGCTTCTCAAATGCTGACTAAACCCTGTCCACAAGGGGCTTTTATATTCCCCTAGTGAGGTGGCAGCACTCTCCAAGGAGGGGGGTGGGAGATCAGGTACCCGTCTATGGAGAGGAGGGGGGCGGGAGATCAGGTACCCGTCTATGGAGAGGAGGGGGGCAGGCGGGGGCAGTACAGGTATACAACTATGGAGAGAAAGGGGGCAGTTCAGGTAAATGTCTATAGAGAGGAGGGGGCAGTTCAGGTAAATGTCTATGGAGAGGAGGTGAATTCTTATGTCTGAATTCAGTAAGAATTCAAGACTGATCCTTGGATTTCTGACATAGAAACCCCATGATCCCCTTTGACCACCACTATAGTACCCAAACATCATCCAGCAAATGTAAAACAGAAAATATAGAAATTATTACAGAAAAAATGATAGAAATAATAAACAAATAAAAACTATATATATTTTTTATCTATAGGCTCATGAGCTGCAGGCGGCAGAGGTAGTGGAGCGAGTACAGGACTCCTGGGGGGTGATGTCCCATCATATCTCGTCCCCTGCAGAGGACAGAGGGGGAAGGGTCCTGGTCAGGGTGGGCCGGCTATCGATCAGGGGGGGGGGACATGTGATGATGGGAGGCGGGTTGTATTGATGAAGGTTCCTGCATTTCTAGGCCCAGGGGAGCGCCACACGCTCTAATCCTCTCCTGTTACTGCATTAAAGCCCAATTCCCTTTACACTTACACAAAGCCCCTAAAAAAAGGAACTAATGGATGTGCCGATATGTAGGCCAGCTGCGGTATCTCTGCGCCGTTAACCCTTCGGTCACAGCTGGACTGAGTGAGAGGCACTTGCTTTATTGAGCATATGCTATATAGATGTAGCAGAGCTGAACGGGTGACCTATTTAAAAGGGACACTTCTGATAAATCTCCCCCACTTAGTCTATCAGTTTTGTACAGCGTCCGAGAACGGAACTGTCCATGGCAACCAACCAGAGCTCAGCTTTCATTTCCCCACAGCTGTTTATAAAATGAAAGCTGAGCTCTGATTGGTTATAATGGGCAACCAGAACAGTTTTACCTCAGACATTTAGGATACATCTCCCCCGATGTGTTATGCCTAGTGCTACCCAAAAGAGGGTGCTCCGAAAAGTTTGGATAGTCCCCTGGGCGAAACCTAATATCCAAATTTTACTGCAGTTTTATTTAATAATCTCATCTAAGATTGCACATTTTAGAAACAAATTACAAACTCAGCTCTACTACATCTGTGAGGTGCTGCCATTCAACTCAACGATGATACCCAAAGACAGCTGAATAGGTCAGAGACCAAGTAGCCAAGATCTAGATAATGCTCATATAATAGTACCACACAGTGCCCACTAGCACATAATGCCCACATAATAGTACCACAAGTGCCCACTAGCACATAATGCCCACATAATAGTACCACATAGTGCCCACTAGCACATAATTCCCACATAATAGCACCACATAGTGACCACTAGCACATAATGCCCACATAATAGCACCACATAGTGCCCACTAGCAAATAATGCCCACATAATAGTACCACATAGTGCCCACTAGCACATAATGCCCACATGGAAGAGGGGCAGCGCTGCAGTGTAAAGCATGGAAGAGGGGCAGCGCTGCAGTGTAAAGCATGGAAGAGGGGCAGCGCTGCAGTGTAAAGCATGGAAGAGGGGCAGCGCTGCAGTGTAAAGCACATAGGGGGCAGTATTATAGTAGTTATATTCTTGTACATAGGGGGCAGTATTATAGTACTTATATTTAGTTATATACTTCTGAAAAAAAAGTCACAAAAAATCCTTTCCCCATATCTGCAGTGCTGAGAAACCCCAGAGAACATTTCCATCCATATGTGACTGATATCAGTTTTATAGGCTGAATTTTGTTCTTGGCCACATCAGCATTTATAAAGTATTTTTTGGGGGGGGGGGGGGGGGGGGGGGGGGGGGGGGGGGGGGGGGGGGGTGTTTGGTTGTACAGAGAAAAAAATAGCATGAAGAAGTGAACATTTTCTCAATAAATCTTTAATTATCAGTCATTTTCTACTAGACGATGACTACCAGACAGTGTGTAATATACCTTATCAGAGCTTATTCACTTACTTCGGCTCTAATCATCCGCCCTGCTAAACTGCTTTCACAGGGAAATCTCTGCTGAATTCCATCTTTCTAGCAAGACAAACAAACCTGCTAAGGTGTTGGCTTACATAGAAGTCTATGGAGAAAGGGAGGGGGAGCAGTGAGTCACAGCAGTTCGGTCTCCACCCACCATCATAGCAGCCAAATAATTCGTAACATGAAAACGCACACGCCAGAAAGCAAAGTTGGTCTCGTTCATATGAACTGAAGTATTTCTGCAGCGAACACATGGATTTTTGACATCCTGATTGATATGAATTGGACAGACGTGGATATTTTTGCAAATCTTCTTCCCAAGTCTGGTACAAGGACTTGGCACATAAAGGAAATTTGGACCCCGCGTCCCCTTTTAGGACTCCTTTGCCCCTATTATAACAATAGATCGTTTAGTATCTCTGTTTAGTGAAGTCCTGCTGAGCCTGGCCAGTGCAGCCTATATGAATGAGCAGTGCTGCAGTGTAAAGCATGGAAGAGGGGCAACGCTGCAGTGTCTAAAGCATGGAAAGAGGGGCTCAGCGCGCAGTGAAAGCTGGAAGACGGGGCAGAGCTGCAGTGTAAAGCATGGAAGAAGGGGCAACAGCTGCAGGTGTAAAGCATGGAAAGAAGAAGGGGCAACGCTGCAGTTGTGTTAAGCAGGAAGAGGGGCAGCGCTGCAGTTCTGGTACAGCATGGAAGCTTGGGGAGAGGGGCAAGCGCTGCAGTGTAAAGCATGGAAGAGGGGCAGCGCTGCAGTGTAAAGCATGGAAGAGGGGCAACGCTGCAGTGTAAAGCATGGAAGAGGGGCAACGCTGCAGTGTAAAGCATGGAAGAGGGGCAGCGCTGCAGTGTAAAGCATGGAAGAGGGGCAGCGCTGCAGTGGTCAAGCATGGGAAGAGGGGCAGCGCTGCAGTGTAAAGCATAGAAGAGGGGCAGCGCTGCAGTGTAAAGCATGGAAGAGGTGCAGCGCTACATATAAGGCAACAGATAGTGCTGTTAGGTCACTGGTCAGAGCTGTGCCCTAATATAGCAAGTCAAACATAAAAAGCAGAGAAGAGCTAAAATTTTCCATGTGTTGATCCAGAAGAAAGAAAAGAAACATGATGATCCACACAACACCCCTAATCTCTATCCCTCGACCCTCCTCTTGTAAATTTGCAAGTAGGTGCCGGAGTATCAGACACTCTGGATAAATTGAAACAGTACATACAACTTACCTGCAAGGTTGGGACAGTAGGACCTTGCTAACATTACGAGACGATCCATAATAATAATAATAATAATAATAATTCTTTATTTATATAGTGCACACAGATTACACAGCGCTGCACAGAGCTTGCCAAATCGATCCCTGTCCCAAATGGGGCTCACAATCTAATCACCTACCAGTATGTTTTGGAGTGTAGGAGGAAACTGGAGGACCCGGAAGAAACTCACGCAAACACGGAGAGAACATACAAACTCTTTGCAGATGTTGACCCTGGGACTTGAACCCAGGTCCCCAGCGCTGCAGGGCTATAATGCTAATCACTGAGCCACTGTGCCGATCCATCCATTATAATGAAATATGATTGAGAGGTGAAGGGGGACCCTTTTAATCACCCCAGACTTAGATGACTCCACCAGTCCCCAACTTGTGACCAATGCACAACTACAACTCCCAGCATGCTCAGCCATTGGAGTAGTGTTAGATATAGATGCTCCCTGGTTATCACTTACTGATGTCAGTAAGAGATTTTTACTATTGGTTATGAGAATGTAAAAGCCCTTGTGACACGTTTAATGACCCCCAGGAAGAGTCAAAGGGACATGGAGCGGGTCACATGAGGCCGTGCACATGGATGAAGCTTTTATGGTGCATTAGTGGAGATGACGGGTGCACTATCGCCCCCCTCCCCCCTGCAGACCCAACAGATCAGATAATGAGGACCCATCCCAGGAGGACGGAGGGGACCACTTCACATCTACACCAGGGCCTGAAGTATGACATGAAGGGTCATCTCTGCTGAGAAGAGCCAACACACAGATCAGGAAGTACGACTGTGCTGAAACATGAGGTTAACCTCGAGTTTGAAACACAATACTATTGCATGTGTTAACACATTGTTAACATTTTGTCAATGACATGTTAGCATGTTAACATATTATGTTAACATTGCAATTGTTAACATCAATGTAATTGGGCAAATCTCCCAATGAACACAGCCTAAGGAGGAACCTGAAGTACAAATATAGATTCCAGTTTTCATGTCTGGTCTGGGGTCTGATTCATTTTTTAGAGTCAGGTCTAGTGGTCTGGCCAAGGGTCGGACTAATTTAAAAGGGTCTTGTCAGAAGTGCGATTAATATTAGGGGTCTAATTGACTTTAAGGGCGCGTTCACACGCTGCGTTGCGTTTTCATTGCGTTTTAAAACACCTGACAACAGCTGAGAAGTGATTTGCCTAATTACATTACTATTTACATGTGTTAACGCTATGTTAACACATGAGTTAACAAAACGCATGCGTTAACAATCCGTTAACATGTGCGTTTTGTAAACGCAAACGTTAACAGTAATGTAATTAGGCAAATCACCTTATCCCAGCTGTTGTAATGCGTTTTAAAACGCAATGAAAACGCAACCAAAGCGCAACGTGTGAACGCGCCCTAAAGGACTGGGTCTAGGGTCGGACTAATTTAAAGGGCTCAGCTTTGGAGCCTGATAAATGTTGGAGGGGTGTGAAGGAATTTATAAGGTTTGGTCTGGGGTCCGATTCGTGACAAGACTATGAATGAATTTAAGGGGTTTGGTCTGGGGTCTGATAAATGTCAGGGGTGTGAATGAATTTATCAGACCCCAGACCAAAACCCCTAAATCCATTCACACCCCTGTCATTAATCAGACCCCACACCAAACTTCTTAGGGTGAAGACACACGTGGCGTTTTTAGGCCATTTTTGGGCCGTTTTTCGTTTAAAAACGCATGCGTTTTTGTCCGGTTTTTCGAATTTGCGCAATTAAAAAAAGATCTGAAAACGCACTAAACTAAAAACGGCCCAAAAACGCCACGTGTGTCTTCACCCTAAGGGTGATGGCACACATGGTGTTTTCAGTCCGTTTGAAAACGCATCCGTTTTTGACCGTTTACCACGCGTTTGGCTGCTTACAACCAGTTTATCTATTAAGATAATTGGGAAAACGGAAAAAAATGGTCAAAAACGCATGTGTTTTTAAACGGACTGAAAACGCACGCTTAAAAACGGACAAAAACGCTATGTGTGGCATCACCCTTAAATTCAGTCTGATTAATTTTTTTTAATATATGGGGTTTGGTAAAGGGTCTGACTAATTTAAAGGGTTTGGTTTGGGGTCTGATTCATTTTAGAGGTGTGAAATTAATTTAAAGGGTCTAGCCTAGGGTTCAACTAATTTAGGGTGTTTGGTCTAAAGCCTGACTTATTTAAGGGATCTGGTGTGGGGGACTATGTGTATTTTAGGGTTCTTGTGGGTAAATTCATTTTAAGATTTTGGTCTTGGGGCTGATTAGTTTAAGCGAACTGACCGTCCTTGTTAATTAATTTTAGGGCTCTGGTGTCTGAATTAAGGGATTAAGGCCTCATCTTGTATCATAAAGGGGTTTTCCATTGAAATGACACTGATGACCTCCCCTCAGTGTGGAGCAGGGCGGCAGTACATGGCGACGGCTGGTATGTAAAGAGCAGGTCTGTAGTACTTATCCAATGTCAGGAGGTCTGAACAGACGATTGGTCTGGGACCCCCACAATCCAATATTGATGACGTATCATTACATTAAAAGACGCCTTTAAAAACATTTCGGGGTGTGGCCTGAATTCACTTATAAATGTGGGGTCATTCTTTGTCATTGGCCTCTCCTGACTACAGACCCCAGAGACCCGGACCGCTACTAGAACTTATCCAGAACTGCCACCACTCTATACTAGGAAGACCATAACCATACTCCAATCACATCCAGAGCTGTATTCACATTTCTGCAGATTTCATGTTGGATCTCCGTTGGGTACCGCTTTGCTGCCCCCTACTGGTTCAAAACTGGGAAGTCTTCTCATTTGCAGTGCAGAATTTTTCGTTTGAGGGTCCTTTTCAGCGTCCTGCTGCTACTAAAAACATCTACAAAGGTATGATTACAGTGTCAGGTACTGTCCCTCGATATTTGCATAGAGGGCACAGCAGGGTGAGGACATGCCCTAGTGCACTTGGAGAAGCTACAATCCTGGAATATAAATCCATCTTTCACAGCCCTGCTGCTACTAACAACATCCACAAAGGTATAATTACAGCCAGTATTGTCCTTCGATAAATGCATGGAGGGCACAACAGGGTTAGGACAACCCTAGTGCACTTGGAGAAGTTACAATCCCGGAATATAAATCCATTTTTCACAGCCCTGCTGCTACTAACAACATCCACAAAGGTATAATTACAGCCAGTATTGTCCTTCGATATTTGCATAGAGGGCACAGCAGGGTGAGGACATGCCCTAGTGCACTTGGAGAAGTTAAAATCCTGGAATATAAATCCAAGTTTCACAGCCCTGCTGCTACTAACAACGTCCACAAAGGTATAATTACAGCCAGTATTGTCCCTCGATAAATGCATGGAGGGCAGAGCAGGGTTAGGACAACCCTAGTGCACTTGGAGAAGTTACAATCCCGGAATATAAATCCATATTTCACAGCCCTGCTGCTACTAACAACATACACGAATGTCTGATTACACATCTCTCCAGGGACAATACCTAATACTGGCTGCAGAGAGCACAGCAGTGTGAGGAGATGCTCCTAGTGTATCTAAAAAGGCTAAGATTGTACTATAGCAAATGAAATTTTACAGACCTAGAAGGGAAGTCCCTCCTGGACTGTATAGGGTGTGTATCTTTTTTGGGGAGGGACAGTATTGACTTACAAGACCCTCATCTCTTTTTGGGGAGGTTCCTGGACAATCTTCAGTACAATTTTTGTTTATGTGAGTAACAATGATGTGGTATAACTAACCTTCAGCTCAAGGTAAGTCATGTGAAGGGCCTGTAAGTGACTCAACCAATCATTGATCGGCATGTCTGGAGTGATGACCGCACGTGTTAATTATCATACCTCTCTATAATTACACTCATTAACACCCCTCTTTGGCATTTTCCAGGACGTTACAGCAGGTGGGAGCATACAGACTGCAGCCAGTGTCGGGTATTGTCCCTGGAGAGATGTGTAGTCAGACCTTCGATGTGTTAGTAGAAGCAGGACTATGATATATGGATTTTCATTCCAGGATTGTAGCTTCTCTGGAGGTGTGTCCTTACACTGCTGTGCTCTGAGCTCTATGCACCCAGTCTAGGGTATTGTCCCTGTAGAGATGTGGAATCATACCTTTATGTTTGTTGTCAGGAGCAGCAGGACTGTGAAATATGGATTTTATATTCCAGGATAGGAGCATGTACAAGTGCACTGGGGTGGTTTGTCCTCACACACACACTGCTGTGCTGTGTGCCCTCTGCAGCCAGTGTAATGTATTGTCTCTGGAGACATGTGTAATCACCTATGTGTATGTTGATAGTAGCAGCAGGACTGTGAAATTTAGAATTATATTCCAGGATTGTGGCTTCTCCAAATTCACAGGGGATGTTTGCTTACACTCCTGTGCTCTGTGCAGCCAGTGTTATGTATTGTCCCTGGAGATCTTTGTAATCTTACCTTTGTGTATGTTGGTAGTAGAAACAGGACTGTGAAATATGGATTTACATTCCTGGATTGTAGCCTCTTCGTGCCCACTGGGGTTGTGTCCTCACACTGATGTCCTCTGAATTCTCTGCAGCCAGTGTTAGGTATTGTCCCTGGAGAGATGTGTAATCCGACCTTAGTGTGTGTTATCATTAGCAGCAGGACTGTGAAATATGGATTTATATTCCCCATGTGAATGTCCTCACACTGCTGTGCTCTGTGTATTGAACTGCTTCACATCCTCACCCCTATGGGTGACTGCTATGAGTAATAAACTTTAGCAGGCTTCTGGTTGAATACTACAACAGAAGGCTGTGGATTACAATTCAGAGAGCACAGAGCACAGCAGTGCAAGATCTCACCCCCAGTGTGCTCAAAGAAACTACAATCCTGGAATATAAATCTATATATCACAGTCCTGCTGCTACTAACAACACACACACACACACACACACACAGTGATATGCTTACACATCTCTCCAGGGACAATATATAACACTGGCTGCAGAGAGCACAGAGCACAGCAGTGTGAGAAAGTTATTGAGATACATTGGGTAGGCAGCTCCAGTATAAGCCGGTCCTTTGAATGATGGAAGCGGAGAAGGTTTCTGATAAAGCAGCCAGAAAGAAAGCAGCAGACACAGAAAAATGTCCATGATAAAATGTATGTATTTATGTGTATGAAAATAAAGTTGTATTCACAAAAAAAAAAAAAGTTCCACCAAACTCATCCGGTCCCCTTATTCTCCAGGTTACAAGTCTCCTCTGGGTCTGAGGTCACGACCTTTGTGGACCTGACTGGTCTGACCTATCATCATTGTGTCCCGAAGCCTGGAGGATGTCATAAGAGGCAGGAATAGGGGAATCTGGGAAATGGGATGACATCTTTGATATTGTCCACCCCCAGGATGCACTGCAGGTATCGCTCAAATCCCATCCCGAAACCACCATGAGCAACGGATCCGAAGCGACGCAAATCTAAGTACCTGGAGGACAAGAGGTTAATGCAATGGGTGCCAAAGCTTCCAGACGTTATCACATACAAGTAAGGAGGGAAATGCTGAAACTCCCGTAGTATTATGTCTTACATGTACAACACCTCTAATAGGGGAATAAGGGGCTCAGGAAGGATAGCTAAAAAATGTATTATAACTTACCATTGGTATGTATCAGCCAGTCCTAACCTGAAAGAGAAATGACCAATATAAGCATCATCATCCTGACATGACATTACTTATCCTGTATTATACCCCTAGAGCTGCACTCACTATTCTGCTGCTGATGCAGTCACTGTGTACATACATGACATTACTTATCCTGTACTGATCCTGAGTTACATCCTGTATTATACTCCAGAGCTGCACTCAGGATCAGTACAGGATAAGTAATGTCATGTATGTACACAGTGACTGCACCAGCAGCAGAATAGTGAGTGCAGCTCTGGAGTATAATACAGGATGTAACTCAGGATCAGTACAGGATAAGTAATGTCATGTATGTACACAGTGACTGCACCAGCAGCAGAATAGTGAGTGCAGCTCTGGTGTATAATGCAGGATGTAACTCAGGATCAGTACAGGATAAGTAATGTCATGTATGTACACAGTGACTGCACCAGCAGCAGAATAGTGAGTGCAGCTCTGGGGTATAATACAGGATAAGTAATGTAATGTCAGGATGATGATGCTTTCTGTAGTTACACTTATATTGGTCTCTTTCAGGTTAGGACTGGCTGATACATACCAATGGTAAGTTATAGTACAATTTTTTAGCTATCCTTCCTGACCCCCTCATACCCCTATTAAAGGTGTTGTACATGTAAGACATAATAATACGGGAGTTTCAGCATTTTCATCCTAACTTGTATGTGATAACGTCTGGAAGCTTTGGCACCCATTGCATTAACCTCTTGTCCTCCAGGTACTTAGATTTGCGTCGCTTCGGATCCGTTCCTCATGGCGGTTTCGGGATGGGATTTGAGCGATACCTGCAGTGCATCCTGGGGGTGGACAATATCAAAGATGTCATCCCATTTCCCAGATTCCCCTATTCTTGCCTCTTATGACATCCTCCAGGCTTCGGGACACAATGATGATAGGTCAGACCAGTCAGGTCCACAAAGGTCGTAACCTCAGACCCAGAGGAGACTTGTTACCTGGAGAATAAGGGGACCGGTTGAGTGTGGTGGAACTTTTTTTTTTTTTTTGTGAATACAACTTTATTTTCATACACACAAATACATACATTTTATCATGGACATTTTTCTGTGTCTGCTGCTTTCTTTGTGGCTGGGAGGCAGCTTTATCAGAAACCTTCTCCACTTTCATCATTCAAAGGACCTGC
The DNA here is from genome assembly GCA_019512145.1 of Engystomops pustulosus. Classification (NCBI taxonomy): domain Eukaryota; kingdom Metazoa; phylum Chordata; class Amphibia; order Anura; family Leptodactylidae; genus Engystomops; species Engystomops pustulosus. The sequence goes on along the minus strand of WNYA01000938.1, from coordinate 4,309 downwards.
TTATACTGGAGCTGCCTACCCAACGTATCTCAATAACTTTCTCACACTGCTGTGCTCTGTGCTCTCTGCAGCCAGTGTTATAGATTGTCCCTGGAGAGATGTGTAAGCATATCACTGTGTGTGTGTGTGTTGTTAGTAGCAGCAGGACTGTGATATATAGGTTTATATTCCAGGATTCCTCTGGGGGTGAGATCTTGCACTGCTGTGCTCTGTGCTCTCTGAATTGAAATCCACAGCCTTCTGTTGTGGTATTCAACCAGAAGGGGTGGGTATTCAATACACAGAGCACAGCAGTGTGAGGACATTCACATGGGGAATATAAATCAATATTTCACAGGTCGGATTACACATCTTTCCAGGGATAATACCTAACACTGGCTGCAGAGAATTCAGAGGACATCAGAGGACATCAGTGTGAGGACACAACCCCAGTGCGCTACTACCAACATACACAAAGGTAAGATTACAAAGATCTCCAGGGACAATACATAACACTGGCTGCACAGAGCACAGGAGTGTGAGGAAACATCCCCTGTGCATTTGGAGAAGCTACAATCCTGGAATATAATTCTAAATTTCACAGTCCTGCTGCTACTGTCAACATACACACAGGTGATTAAACATCTCTCCAGAGATAATACATTACACTGGCTGCAGAGAGCACAGCAGTGTGAGGGCAAACCGTCCCAGTGCACTTGTACATGCTCCTATCCTTGAATAAAAATCCATATTTCACAGTTCTGCTGCTCCTGACAATAAGCATAAAGATATGATTCCACATCTCTGCAGGGACAATACCTCACACTGGGTGCATAGAGCTCAGAGCAAAGCAGTGTAAGGACACACCCCCCGGAAACTTAGAGAAGCTACAATCCTGGAATATAAATTCATATATCACAGTCCTGCTTCTACTAACACATCGAAGTCTGATTACGAATCTCTCCAGGGATAATACCCAGCACTGGCTGCAGTCTGTATGGTCACACCTGCTGTAACATCCTGGAAAACGACTCAGAGATGCTACATTTTTGCCAAAATGTGGCAATTTTTTTCCGCTAGAAATGTTGTGTGAAATATTTGCTTTGTTATCACTAGATCCTGTAGATTCGGGGCACATGAGCTCACAATCTAATCTCCCTGTATCTGACCCACATACAGTGTCGGGTTGAAGGACATGAACCTGCAGTGTATATGTGGGGTCAAAGCCCCCCATTATAAAGGAATCATGATGGGATTTTATGACAATATTAAGGGGGTGCCCTGCTGGTGGGTAGGGGGGTCGGGGGGTTAATGCCTTGTAAACATCGCAGAGAGGGATGATAATTAACACGTGTCATCACTCCAGACATGCAGATCAATGATTGGCTGAGTCACTTACAGGCCCTTCACCTGACTTACCTCGAGCTGAGGGTGAGTTGCACCACATCATTGTGGATTGTGCTCTTTGTTACTCACATAAACAAAAATTGTGCTGCAGATTGTCCAGGAACCTCCCCGAAAAAATATCACCCCTGCCAGAAGGTCTTGTAAGTCAATGCTGTCCCAAAAAAAAGATACACACCCTACCCAGACCAGGAGGGACTTCCCTTCTAGGTAGCAGCAGAACTGTAAAAATTAATTTGTTATACATACAATATTAGCCTTTTTAGATGTACTAGGGGCATCTCCTCACACTGCTGTGCCCTCTGTAGCCAGTGTTAGGTATTGTCCCTGGAGTGATGTGCAATCATACCTTTGTATATGTTGTTAGTAGCAGCAGGGCTGTGAAATATGGCTTTATATTCCGGGATATAGTAGCTTATCCAAGTGCACTCGGGTCGTCCTCACCCTGCTGTGCTCTCTATACATTTATCGATGGACAATACTGACTGTAACGATACCTTTGTGAATGTTGTTGGTAGCAGCAGGACGCTGAAAGGGACCCTCAAACGAAAAATTCTGGACTTCAAATGAGAAGACTTCCCAGTTTTGAACCAGTAGGGGGCAGCAGAGCGGTACTGAACGGAGATCCAACATGAAATCTGCAGAAATGTGAATACAGCTCTGGATGTGATTGGAGAATGGTTATGGTTTTCCTACTATAGAGTGGCAGTTCTGGATAAGTTCTAGTAGCGGTCCAGTCTCTGGGGTCTGTTGTCAGGAGAGGCCAATGACAATATCAGACCCCACATTTATAAGTGAATTCAGGCCACACCCCTAAATTTTTTTTAAAGGTGTCTTTTAATCTAATGATACATCATCAATATTGGATTGTGGGGGTCCCAGACCAATCGTCTGTTCTAACCTCCTGACATTGGATAAGGACTACAGACCAGAGCCAGATGTCCAGTACTGTTCTCTGTATAATGGCCGCCGCCATGTACTGCGGCCCTGCTCCACACTGAGGGGAGGTCATCAATGTCATTTCAATGGAAAACCCCTTTATGATACAAGATGAGGCCTCTGAGATTACTCAGTCCCTTAATTCAGACACCAGAGCCCTACAATTAATTAACAAGGAAGGTCAGTTCGCTTAAACTAATCAACTAATCAGACCCAAGACCGGAATCCTAAAATGAATTTACCCACAAGAACCCTAAAATACACATAGGGGGTCATTTACTAAGGGCCCGACTCGCGTTTTCCCGACGTGTTACCCGAATATTTCCGATTTGTACCTGAATTCGGGATTTTGGCGCACGCGATCGGATTGCGGCGCATCGGCGCTGGCATGCACGCGATGGAAATCGTGGGCGTGGCCGAACGAAAAACCAACGGATTCGGAAAAACCGCCGCATTTAAGAAAAAAAATGTGTTGCGAAAATTACACTTACCTTCACCAGGCATAGGCCGGTGAATTTCAGGGCATTCCAGCGCGCCTCCGGGGAACTTCAGCGCAGCAGCGCCACCTGGTGGACGGCGGAGGAACTGCCTTAGTGAATCCCGGCCAGACCCGAATCCACCGCAGAGAATGCGCCACTGGATCGCGAACGGACCGGGTAAGTAAATCTGCCCCATAGTCTCCAAACCAGATCCCTTAAAAATGTCAGGCTTTAGACCCTAAATTAGTTGAACTGTAGGCTAGACCCGTTAAATTAATTCACAGCTCTAAAATTAATCAGACCCTAGACCAAACCCTATATATTAAAAAATGAATCCGACTACAGACCAGGCACATAAAGTCAGACCCTCGTCCAGACCCCTAAACTTATTCTGACTACAGACAGGATTCTTTCACTCAGTCCGACTTTATAAATCAGACCCCTTTAAAATCATTCACACCCCTGACATGAAGCAGACCCCGTAAATGAGTTGGAACCTAGGCTAGACCCCTTAAATTAATTTGCACCCCTAAAATTAATCAGACACCAGACCCTAAAACTAATCTGACTTCAGACAAGACCCTTTATATTACTCTGACCATAGACCAGTCTCCTTAAATTTACTCAAACACCTAAAATGAATCAAGACCCCCAGACCAAACTCCTTAAATTCACTCCCATACATGGTATTAAAAGGTCTGGGGGCTGATTAATGACAGGGGTGTGAATGAATTTACGGGGTTTGGTCTGGGGGCTGATTAATGACAGGGGTGTGAATGAATTTAAGGGTGATGCCACACATAGCTTTTTTGTCCGTTTTTAGTCCGTTTTTAAGCATGCGTTTTCAGTCCGTTTAAAAACACATGCGTTTTTTACCATTTTTGTCCGTTTTCCCAATTATCATAATAGATAAACCGGATGTAAGCAGCCAAACGCGTGGTAAACGTTCATAAACGGATGCGTTTTCAAACGGACGGAAAATGCATGCTTAAAAAACGGACCAAAAACGCCACGTGTGCCATCACCCTAAGGGGTTTGGTGTGGGGTCTGATTAATGACAGGGGTGTGAATGAATTTAGGGGTTTTGGTCTGGGGTCTGATAAATTCATTCACACCCCTGACATTTATCAGACCCCCAGACCAAACCCCTTAAATTCATTCATAGTCTTGTCATGAATCGGACCCCAGACCAAACCTTATAAATTCCTTCACACCCCCGACATTTATCAAAGCTGAGCCCTTTAAATTAGTCTGTCCCTAGACCAGTCCTTTAGGGCGCGTTCACACGTTGCGTTTTCATTGCGTTTTAAAACGCATTACAACAGCTGAGATGAGGTGATTTGCCTAATTACATTACTGTTAACGTTTGCGTTTACAAAACGCACACGCGTTAATGCATGTGTTAACATAGCGTTAAATAGTGATGTAATTAGGCAAATCACTCTCCTCTCCAAAGCGCAACGTGTGAACGCGCCCTTAAAGTCAATTAGACCCCTAATATTAATCGC
>WNYA01000937.1:0-102140 GCA_019512145.1 Engystomops pustulosus | reverse complement strand
GACAGTCGTGGGTCCAGGGCATCCTGGGGGTGAACAGAAGAGAAACAGAAGGATTCTGGGTACAATGGACCGGGGAAAAGACAAACATGAGATTCTGTATTTGAGTCAATGGGTCTACTGGGGGCCGGGGAACATGAAACAAGCAGAGAATTCTGGGTCCGCAATGCTCCAGGGAGAGCAGAACACAGGATTCTGCTGGGTCATTTGGCATCCCGGATACAGAGGGACAAGGCGAGGGATAGGAATTCTTGGGTCATGGCCCACAGGGACTCACAGAGAACAAAGACGGATCCTCTGGGTCCATGGGCCCGAGCAGGGAAAATGAAACAACGCAAAGATTCTGGAGTGGTCCATGGGATGACTCGGTGGTGATAAGAGGCAGATTCAATAAGAAACGATGGCTGTGGGTCCATGGCCCGGGAACAGGAAAGACACAGAGATTCGTGGAGTCCAGGGCCACTACGGGGAAACAAAAGAAACAAGACAGAGGTCGATTCTGGGTATGGCGTCTTGGGCAATACAAGAAGAAACCAGAGAATGTTGGAGTCCATGGCCTCCAAGGAACGAGTCACAGCAAGGAGTTCTGGGGTCCATGGCTCGGGAACAGACGACAGAGATTCTTGGTCCATGGTCCAAGGAAAACAGAACACAGAGATCTGGGTCCATGGGCATGGAAACAGAACACAGAGATTCTGGGTCCATGCCAGGGAACAGAACACAGGAGATTCTTGGTCCATGGCCGAGGGAGAACAGAACACAGAGATTGGGACATGGCCCGGGAATCAGAACACAGAGAAGATTCTGGGTCCATGGCCCGGGGACAGAACACAGATTCTTGGGTCCCATGGCTCCGGGGGAACAGAACACAAAGATTGGTTCCATGGACCCGGAAAGAAACAACGACGATTCTGGGGGTCCCATGTCCGGGAAAAGAACACATCAGATTCGGGGTCATGGCCCGGGAAACAGAAAACAGAGATTTGGCGTCATGGCCCCGGGGGAACAGAAAACAACAGAGATTCTGGGTCCATGGCCCGGGAACAGACAGCACGAGGATGGTTACGTGCTGGGTCCATGGCCGGGAACAGGACAGCCAGATAGATTCTGGGTCCAGACTGGCCGCGTGGATCGGACATGAACACAGAGAAATGTGGGTCCATGTCCGGGAAACAGAACACACACAGTTCTGGGTCCATGGCCCGGGGAACAGAACAGGAGATTCTGGGGTCCATGTCCGGGAACAGAACACATAGATCTGGGTCACATGGCCCGGACACAGAAGACAGGAGGATCTGGGTCATGGCCCGGAAACTCCCCAGATCTATCCCATTTGAGAACTTGTGGTCAATCATCAGGAGAGGAGGGACAAACCAAAACCAAACAAATGTTGACAGAATAGGCCACAGTGATTAGTGCAGAATGGAACGGCGATCAGTCAGGATCTGGGATGGAGGTGAGTGATGAGCTGCCAGCGGAATATGGCAGGAGGGTCCTTGGGAAGGAAGGGAAGTAAGGTCTACGCAGGATATTGACTCTGGACTGTGCGCAGTAGTAAAGTAACTCCTGCGTCGACCTGACAATAAAAGCTGCCTCCCCATAATGATGAATTGCACTTGTATCTCTGAGGTTGGATAAACTCAAGACCAGGACAGGAGGACACATCATGTGACAGGAGGAGGGATGGTGTCATTTAGGACGTTATTGGCCAGACTAGTAGAGCTCTGAGTCTCATAAGAATGTCACTGCTCTATCATAGATGTCCCTGCGCTCTTAAAGATATCACAGCACTCTCATAGATGTCTCTGAGCTCTCATAGAGTCCTTTGCCACTCTAATAGATTGGTCCTTGCTTCTCACAGATGGATCGTCACTGGTTTGGCCGATATTGAATGGTTTTCCCAGTTTTCACTGCTTTCCGCCATCATGGCGATGGTTGGGAGATTGTCCATTTGTGGCCCACATTGTCCCAGAGAGTCCCAGCTCCTGTTCCTGACACACTGAGTGCACCCTAAGCCCAGGGATAGAGGATATGGCGGCAGCCCCTCCACATCACCTTATGCTAGGACATTCATTACGGTCTCATCACCCGCTGGTAGCTTTTTATCGTTTGATAGTTCGAGGGCAGCAGAGGAGGGAAGGGGTAAGCTCCCTACTGTTGGATAGATGTAATCAACAATAACTGATTGGTGGAGAGGCAGACAATCCCTACAAGATAACATGCAGCACATGATAGAGCTCCTCGTGCATTGATGAAGAAGCTGCTGCTGTGAAGGACAGTAAGTCCTTGCGCTCTCTTAGATGTCCCTGCGCTCTCATAGATTCCCGCCGCTCGTAGAAAGTGTCCACAGTGCTCTCACTAATGCCCCAAGCAGGTCTCACTAGATGTCCCTGCCCTCTCTGAGATGTCCCTGCGCTCCACTAGATGCCCCTGCACTCTCTTAGATGTCCCAGTGCTCTCCTAGATGCCCCTGCGCTCTTCTAGATGTCCCTGCCATGTCCGAGATGTCCCTGCGCTCCACTAGATGCCCCTCCGCTCTCCTAGATGTCCCTGCGCTCTCCTAGATGCCCCTCAGCTCTCCTATACGCCCCATCGGATTCCTGAGATCGGCGATCGGAACCAGACGATAGTCTGAGAGTCCATGGCCCTGTGCCGAGACGATGTCCCTGAGCTCTCACTAGATCCCCGTCCGCTCTTCTAGATCGTACATGCCATGCTCCGAGATGTCCTAGCGCCACTAGAGCCCCCTCCGACTCTTCTAGATGTCCCGCGCTCCCATAGATGGCCCCTTGAATACACAGTGCTGGACTAGATGGCGCCTGCACTCTCCTAGATGCCCCTGCACTCTCTAGTCCCTCCATCCGACACTGCACCTGCAGACACCCTGTGTCTTATAGAGTGTGCCCCGTGAATCTCCTACATGCCCCTGCACTCTCCTAGATGCCCTGTGCACTTCTACATCCCGGACCACTCCTAGCAAAATGCCCCTGTGCTATATAGATGCCCCTGCCACTCTCCACAGCTGCCCACTGCACTCTCTCTAGATGCCCCGGACTCTTCTACATGCCCCTGCACCTCTTGCCCCTTGCCCTACTCTCCTAGATGCCCCTGCACTCTCCTACATGCCCCTGCACTCTCCTAGATGCCCCTGCACTCTCCTAGATGCCCCTGCACTCTCCTAGATGCCCCTGCACTCACCGTCCGAGCTCTCTCCCCCGTCAGCAACTTCCTATGGCCCATGCACTCTCTAGGATTGCCACCGCACCTCCTACATGCCCCTGCGCTCTCCTAGATTTGCTGACGTTGCGATCTGCCTTCTCTCTGTGATTGAGCTGAGAGGACGGTGCCGGGTGACGTCTCATCAGATGAGGGTGACAGTAACCGGTGCGGGGCCCCAGTGGGTGCAGAGATTTGGAGGGGTCACTGATGCCTCCCCGTCATGGTGGCGATGGATGGCGTCCGCTGCCTCCTCAGGACAGTAATGACAATGGATGGCACCTAACACTTCTATTAATAGGAGGAATATGGCAGCCGCCCAGCGCACAGGTGATGAACGGCCTCCGCTGCGCCTCATAGAGGGCGACCTCCTCATCAGCGGAATCACCAAATATCCGAGCCGCAGTGTAAGACATCCGGATGTGACTGCGCTCCGGACTCCCAGGATGTTATATGGGAGGATCATACACCCCAATGTAATGTCATCACCCTCCGCCCAGACCACCGGCTCATGGGGGTCCGAATAATAACTGCGAATACAGAACCCACAACCCTAATAATAATCTGTATGTATATATCACCATCATATACCGGAGCGTTACACATCATAGGGACAGATACACATAGATAACGATTACGATACAGTATAGAGGAGGGCCTATACAAGAGCTTACAGTCTTGAGGATGAGAGGGACACAAGAGCTTACAGTATGAGGATGTGAAGGGGAGACACACAGAGCTTACAGTATGCAGAGGATGAGGGGGACACAAGAAGGCTTACAGTCTATGAGGAGAGCGGGTGACACAAGAGTTACAGTATATGAGGATGGGGACGGGGGTGGGGGGTGACACAGAGCTTACAGTCTATGTGATGAGGGGGGACACAAGAGTAACAGTGTATGGGGATGAGGGGGAACACAAGAGCTCTACAGTTATGAGGATGAAGGCGGTGACACAAGAGCTTACAGGTATGAGGATGAGGGGGTGACACAAGAGCTTACAGTATATGAGGATGAAGGGAGTGACACAAGAGCTTACAGTCTATGGGATTGAAGGGCGTTGGGAGGTGGTGACACAAAGCAGCTTCAGTCTATGAGGATGAGAGGGACACAAGAGCTTCAGTCTATGAGGATGAGGGGGACACAAGAGCTTACAGTCTATGAGGATGGGGTGGGGGTGAACAAGAGCTTACAGTCTAGTGAGGATGAGGCAGGAACACAAGAGCTTACAGCTATGAGGATGAGGGCGGACACAAGGCTTACAGTCTATGAGGATGAGGGGTGGGACAAGAGCTTGACGTCTATGAGGATGAGGGCGGGGTGGGACAACAAGAGAATCTTACAGCTATGAGGATGAGGAGGACACAAGCAGGCTTACAGTCGATGAGATGAGGGGGTGGGGGGGTGAGACAAGAGCTTACAGTCTATGAGAGATGAGGGAGTAGGTGACACAAGAGCTTTACAAGTCTTGAGGATGAGGAAGGTGACAACAAGAGCTTACAGCTCATGAAGGATGAGGGGAGGACACAGAAGAGCTGTACAGTCTATTGAGGATGAGGAGGTGACACAAGAGCTTAAGTGTATGAGGCGGGGGGGGGTAGCGGCCTGGGGAATAGACTTGGACACCAGCTACGCGTATAGTGGAGACGCGGGGAAACTAGGTATGAGGCGTACTAGTCAGGTGAACAGGACGATGAGGAGAGGGGGAGACGACTTACAGCATGACGAGGGGTGTGACGAGTTACAGTCTATGGATGAAGACAAGAGCTTACAGGTCTATGAGGAGGGCGTGCCGTTGAACAGTGTTACGTCTCATTGAGTCGTCAATGGGGGGTGACACAAGAGTTAAGTCTATGGATGAGGAAAAAGGCTCAGTTAGCGAGGGAGACACAACACAAGTAGAGGAAACTGGGTAACAAGTTAGTCTATGAGGATGAGCGGGGGTGACACAAGAGACTTACCCAGTTCTGATGAGAGGGAGAGGTGGGTGAACACAGTAAGTTAGAGGTAGTCAAAAGCTCATCTTGAGGGATGAGGGTTGACACAAGAGCTTACAGTCTATGAGGATGAGGGGGACAAGAGCTACAGTCATAAGAGGGACACAAGTTACAGTTGAGGTGAAGGGTAGAGTGCATGAGGATGAGGGGGACACAAGAAGATTACAGTCATGAGGATGAAGGGGGGGGTGAACAAGGAGCTACAGTCTATGAGGATTGAGGGCGGTTGATACAGGAGATTACAGTCTATGAGATGAATGGGGTGACACACAGAGCTTACAAGTTCTATGAGGACTGAGGGAGTGAACAAAGAGCTTACAGGTCTATGGGATGAGGGGGGGAGGTGTGAACCAAGATGCTTAAAGTCTTGAGGAGAGGACGCGGTGACACAGAGCTTACAGTCTATGAGGATGAGGGGCTACAAGAGTTACAGTCTAGGAGGATGAGGGTGAGAGCTACGCAGAGCATGAGGTGCACAGGACAGTCTTGATGAGGGTGACCAGCTTACAGTCTATGAGAGAGGGCGTGAAGGAGTGCGTCGAGGTGGGACACAAGAGCTTACAGTTATGAGGAATGAGGGGGGGGAACAAGAGCTTACAGTCTATGAGGATGAGGGGAGACACAAGAGCTACGTCTATGAGGATGGGGGAGGACACAAGAGCGTACAGTCTATGAGAGATGGGGAGGGGGTGACAGTTACACAAGAGCTTGACAGTCTATGATGGATGAGGGGGGGTGGGGTGGGAGACATCCAGGAGGGACAAGCTTACAGTACTATGAGGAGAGGGAGGAACAGAGCTTACAGTCTATGAGGATGAGGGGGTGACACAAGAGCTTACCGTTCTAGCGGATGAGGGGGGACACAAGAGGCTTCACAGTCTAGAGGATTGACGGGGGGGGTGACACAAGACGCTTACAGTCTATGAGGATGGCGTGACAAGCTAAGTTTGGGTGGAGAACAAGAGCTTACAGGTTCTATGAGGATCGAGGGGGACACAAGAGCAGACAGTCTATGAGGGATGAGGAGGGAATCAAAGAGCTTACCAGTCTAGTGAGGATGGAGGGGTAGACACACAAGAGCTCTTACAGTTCTATGAGGGAGGGGGGACACAAGAGTTACAGTCATGAGGAGAGGGGTGGTCGATCACAAGAGCTGTACAGTCTATGAGGATGACGGGGCGTGACACAAGAGCTTCAGTCTATGAGGATGAGGGGAGGACACAAGAGCTTAAGTCTATGAGGATGAGGGGGAGGGACACCAAGAGCCTTACAGTCTATGGATGAGGAGGTAGACACAGGCTTACAGTTATGAGGCGATGAGGGGGGGGAACACACGAGCTACAAGTATTGATGCGGATGAGGGGTGACACAAGGTCTACAGGCCAGTCTATGGAGGAGGGGCGGGACACAAGAGCTACAGTCTATGAGGATGAGAGTAGTGAACTAAAGGTGATTGTGTGATTTCGTAAGGCATACGGAAACCAGAGAGGTTAGCAGGCATTTTGTTGAGGATGTATGAGGTGGTTAGGTGGAGCACACAGAGCATTACAGTCTAATATGAGGATGAGGGGGGACACAAGAGCTTACAGTCTATGAGGATGAGGAGGACACAAGAGCTTACAGTCTATGAGGATGAGGGGGTGACACAAGAGCTTACAGTCTATGAGGATGAGGGGGTGACACAAGAGCTTACAGTCTATGAGGATGAGGGGAGGACACAAGAGCTTACAGTCTATGAGGATGAGGGAGGACACAAGAGCTTACAGTCTATGAGGATGAGGAGGTAGACACAAGAGCTTACAGTCTATGAGGATGAGGGGGGACACAAGAGCTTACAGTCTTTGAGGATGAGGGGGACACAAGAGCTTACAGTCTATGAGGATGAGGGGAGGACACAAGAGCTTACAGTCTATGAGGAGGAGGAGGTAGACACAAGAGCTTACAGTCTATGACAGTGATGGCAAACCTTTTAGAGACCGAGTGCCCAAACTACAACAAAGACCCGCTTATTTATCGCAAAGTGCCAGCACAGAAATGTAATTTGTGATTTATACTCCATTCTCTGTCACAGTTTTCATTGATGCCGGCACCCTGAGGACACCAGGAAAGCAGAAAATAGTCCCAGGTAGAGCTGTCACTTTAAAATAGCTCTGTGCACAGCAAGTCCTGGGCTGTCTGGGACTGTAGGAAGATACCTGGAGTCATCTCTGGTGATGGCCTGAGTGCCCACAGAAAGGGCTCTGAGTGCCACCTCTGGCACCAGTGCCATAGGTTAGCCATCACTGGTCTATGAGGATGAGGGGGTGACACAAGAGCTTACAGTCTATGAGGATGAGAAGGGGACACAAGAGCTTACAGTCTATGAGGATGAGGAGGACACAAGAGCTTACAGTCTATGAGGATGAGGGGGGGCACAAGAGCTTACAGTCTATGAGGATGAGGGGGTGACACAAGAGCTTACAGTCTATGAGGATGAGGGGTGGCAGTCAGAGCCCTCTATATGGCCACATGCACCATGACCCCAGGGCAGAGTTCACCAGACAGGACTCATGGCTTCTTGCACTCCCAGGCAGCCCAGGACCCTAGAAGGAAGCTACAATGATCATCCAAACTTCTTCTTCTTTCTACTATTTTGGTAGTGTCTGACACTGTCTCTCTGTACACTCAGACCATGTGGTCTGGACTTCTAGCAGACTCTAAAGAGCAGGCTCCTGAGAAGGAGCATGAGGTCTGGGCCATGTGCTCCCATTGGACTGGGGTTTTATACTCCCCCTGGTCAGGTGGTAGCTCCTCTCCAATCACACTCCAGTTAACAATACAGCCATATTATTGGATAATATCTTACACCCACTGAACTATTGCCTGTCCAGGCAGAGGCTGCAGCTGATGTTACCTGGGATCTCCCTGTATTACCCCTTGGGTGAGTTGCGCTCACCAGATGGATCCTGACAGGTAGAGGCCTTATTTACAATGCGTTGCCAATACGTTGGCAGGGGTGTTGCATACCACCTGGATAATTGAAAGAGCCACCCACGGCTCGGCTATGGACTGGATGGGAAGGAAAACCAAAACTAGCCAGCAGCATATGGCCTCCAGATGGTCAATGCACACTACAGTATGTAGGGGTGCGGTTGGTAAAGTGCACGTTTTGGGAAGTGCTATGTATAGTGTAGGGGGAGACCAACTGCCCACGGTCCTGGCTACAGGCACCGGGGTCAGTGTCAGACTGGGTACATAAAAATGAGGACAGTACAGTTGGTCGCCCTTAAACCAACCGTTTGCTCAGGAAGGGTGCGGTGTCATGTCCTGAAATCCACTCCTTGCACCAAGGCCTGAAAATTTGTCCAAAGACACGTCACCTAGGTGGCAATATTATACACATAAATGGTACATAGGGTACATACAATGTACCTGCTATCTGAAGGTCTTACCCTAGTGTAGGGTATCATTATTTGAACACCCCCAGTCCCTTAAGGACCCCCAGTTTACAGAGGCCACACAAATACGAAGCTCAGTTTGAGTCGTAAGCCTGCAGTCAGGATTTGACAAATACAGATACATAGACGGTCCGACACAGTTCTGGCTACCTACCTGCAAAGCCTAACAAAAAGGTTATATGCAAACTGACCTATGGTATAAACACTATAGTTGTGCAAACATGTCAATCACACTGGCTTTAACAGCCCAATGGGTATATAGCTTAAAGGTTACATAACATTACAGGAGCATGGCTGGGGTAGCGAATTAGCAATGTCCATTTTCTAAAAAGAAAGTCATTAAGTGCAATAAATAGTAACTTTTACCTTGAAGTAGCCGACTAAAAGTCTCTCAGAGAGCTCTTGAAGGGAGAGTCCATTCTCTGGGCACAGTCTTTGAGGCAGGAAAAAGTGCAGCTGAGCTTGGTGATTTACCTGGATTTCCCACCAGCGAGGATTTTGGCGGGCTGGAGCTCCTTGCTGTGCCACACAGACCTCCAGAGGTTAACCCTTTAGGCACTGCAATGCTGGATGTAGCAGAGCTGCCAAAGTTCTTTTGCAGGGATTAACCTCCTGAGTGCTAGAGCAGCGCTTGACAGTATGTGGCGATGAATTAACACAGTTTCTCTTGAAAAACACAATCACTTGGGCCTTAACCCGGATGGCAGAAAGTTTAGGCAGCACAGTCTTTTAGCAGAAGTACAGTCTATAGTCCCAGTATAAGGCACAGAAGTAGATATCCTGTTCGTGACGCCACTTGACGTATGTGACACTTGGCCGTTTCTTGGGGCCTGGAGGCAGCCGGGGCCCAGAATACTGGAGTGGCTGGCGGTTGCGGCATAGGGCACAAGGATCCAGGGATCAGACGGAAGCAACGTTGTGCAAATCAACTCTCGGTTATTTATTGAACAATAGGCAAAGGGCCTAAGCAGTTAACAGCAGATTCTGGTAGTGGAGTGGTCGTGGAGAGGGTCCTCAGGAATAGTGCACCCACCTTTTAGTAGATTCTGGGATAATGGAGATGGAGCTGTGTCCAAACTGTGAAATCTGCAGCTCTGGATTAGAGTCTCCTGACTCTGGTCCTGGGATTAGATTAAATGTCAGTACTGAAGGTGCACTGTGTACTATCTCTGTCTTCACTCAGACCATGTGATCTGGACTGCTGGTAGATTCTAAAGAGCAGGCTCCTGAGAATGAGGTCCAAGAGGCCTGTGCTCCCCCTGCACAGGGGTTTTATCCTCCCCCTGGTCAGGTGGTGGCTCCTCTCCAATCACACTCCAGTTTACAATACAGCCAACTCATTTGTTAATATCTTACACCCACTTAACTTTTACCTATTCAGGCAGAATCTACAGCTGCTATTACCTGAGATCTCCCAGCATTATCCCTTGGGTGAGTTGCGCTCACCAGATGGATCCTGACAGGTGGGGGGCCTTATTCGCAACTATTCCCTTGCCTATATGTTGGCCGGGGTGTTGCACAGTCATCAGGTGCATCTTATATACAAAGTCCAAAGTCAGTGAGACTGTCAGCACAACAGACAAGAGTTATAGTTTCATGCAGTTGGCGAGTGTGATAGGCCTGCCTAAAGAGATGGGTATTAAGAGCACGTTTGAAGCTTTGGGGTCAGGTATTAGTCTGATAGTCCAGGGAAGGGCATTCCAGAGAAATTGTGCAGCTCGGGAGAAGTCTTGGAGATGTGAGTGGGAAGTTTGAATTAAGTCAGAGAATAATCTAGTATATCACTGCGGGTGTCAGCCATCTCACTGCATCCCGTATGCAGATTCGGTGACACCTGTTCAGCTGTTGTCCTATTTCCTTTGCTTATGTGCCCAGTCCTGGAGGCCAATTTTGTTATGAGCCCCCGATGACTGGCGGCCCATAGCGCTTCTCAATACGGACAGAAAGGTTTTGGCAAAGGTGCTGTTTAATCGGCTGGTGCAGTTTGCACCCCGGCTCCTTTCGGGGACCCAGCACTGCTCTGTTCCAGGCCGCAGTACATTTAGTGCTGTGCTTTGTGTCCGGGAGGCAGTGGAGCAGGGGTCTATGAGGATGAGGGGGTGACACAAGAGCTTACAGTCTATGAGGATGAGGGGGTGACACAAGAGCTTACAATCTATGAGGATGAGGGGGGTGACACAAGCGCTTACAGTCTATGAGGATGAGGGGGTGACACAAGAGCTTACAGTCTATGAGGATGAGGAGGTGACACAAGAACTTACAGTCTATGAGGAAGATGGTAGACACAAGAGCTTACAGTCTATGAGGATGAGGGGGTGACACAAGAGCTTACAGTCTATGAGGATGAGGGGGTGACACAAGAGCTTACAGTCTATGAGGACACTCAGCCCTGTAAGCTCTTTTGTGTCACCCCCACCCCACCCCCTCATCCTCATAGACTTAACTCTTGTGTACACCCCCTCATCCTCAATAGACTGTAAAGCGCTTCGTGTCACCCAACCTCCTCATCCTCATAAGACTGTAGCTCTTGTGTAACCATCTTCCTCATAGAACTGTACGTTCGTGTCACCCTCCTCATCCTCATAGCTACTGTAAGCTCTTGTGTCACCCCTCATCCCAGAGACTGTAGGGCGCATTGTGTCATCACCGTCACCAACAACCCACACACCACCCCCCTCATCCTCATAGACCTGTAAGCTCTTGGTCACACCCCCCCTCATCCTCAATAGACTGTACGCTCTTGTGTCAACCCCCTCATCCTCATAGACTGTAAGCTCTGTGTCATGGTGTCAATGATCCCCAAACCCCGTAAGCTCTGTGTCCCCCCCCTCATCCCTATAGATTGGTAGAGCTCTTGATGTCCAAACCCTCCGTCAATCCTCATAGACTTGTAAAGCTCTTGTGTCACCCCTCATCCTCTGACTTGTAAGCAAACTCTTGATTCCCCCCCAAAAATCAAAAACCCCCCTCATCCTCATAGACTGTAGCTCTTGTGTCACCCAAACCACCACACCCCCCCCCCCAATCCTCATGAACTGTAGCTCTTGTGTCCCTCAGTCCACCTCATCAGGTCACCTCACCCCTCACATCCTCATAGACTTAAGCTCCTGTGTTGTCCCAACCCCCCTCATTCCTCATAGACCTGTAACTCCCTTGTGTCAATGTCACCCCAGTGTCACCACCCCAATCAACCAAACCCCTCATCCTCAGACTGTAAAGCTCTTTTGTCACCAACCTCATGTGGTCACCACCCCAACCCCCTCCTCCTCATAGACTGTAACTCTGTGTCACCCGTCACCAGTCACCCCCTCCTCCTCATAGACTGTAAGCTCTTGTGTCACCCCTGTCACCCAACCACCCACCCCTCAACCACCGTCATAGACTGTAAGCCGCTTGTGTCATCCCCTCATCCTCATAGACCTGTAAGCTCTTGTGTCACCCCTCATCCTATAGACTGTAATCTCTTGGTGTACCAGGATGAGGGGGTGACACAAGAGCTTACAGTCTATGAGGATGAGGGGAATGTGGCTATATACAGTATATTGTACTATGGTTTGCTTAGGATATAGCAGTAAGATCATCCCTGCACTCTAGGAGGTCTATAGGTTGTGTAGGTCCTGGAAGGCTTCTGCTATACAATGGTTAAAAGCGGGCCACACCAGGACCTCTGCTTGCTTTTGATGAATGGCTGCTACAGTTGTATCCGTTGTAGAGAAACCTTAGTAGAATGTGTCCACATTACACTGATACATTGTAGCAAAAGATCAATAATATAAGATTATCTTTATATGAGGCTATTGGTCACTACTGTGATATGGGGTTTATATCGAGTATTTCTATTCGTTGACACTAAGCAAGTATGTGTATCATGTGTATATTTTCCCGAATAAAGTTAAAACTGTGGTGGTCCAGGTGATGTGTGAGCCCCCATTGATGAGATGATCCATCCATGTCCTGTGCAGACGCCATGTATGTCCCTGGTGGTCACATTCCTATAAATCCCTCAATATCTTTCTCTTTTATTTTACGTTATTGTTTCACCTTTCTGCGTTTTGGATGCTAAAACACTGTTTTTGTGAATTTTTCAGATTTGATCCAGTGCACAAACGAGATGAACGTGAACATCCCGCAACTGGCGGACACCTTATTCGAAAGAACGACAAACAGTAGCTGGGTGGTGGTCTTCAAGTCCCTCATCACCACCCACCACCTTATGGTGTACGGCAATGAGGTAAGTTACTGTGGTTCAGTTATATATTGCATCTTGAAGGACATCTACCACCAGATTGATGGTGTCCTATTTAGACTGCCCGATTGGTTTAGGGGATGGGGGTGGACGGGGGACTGTTTTTTAGAGGTTTTTATGGAACTTTATTAATGAAATATCAGTAATCAGCTGATGGATGTCCTTAAGTGCCTTTTCCAATGGGGTTTTATGTATGGAGATGTTGATAACGTGCCCTTAGGGGTTACCCGTTGGACCTCATTGATCAGTCTGTACAGTCGTGCCCAGGAGTATAGCTCCTAATAATGCCAGACTACAACTCCCAGCATTGGTGTGCAAGGTATGCCCTTGGCTGACGCTTCAGTTTTGCATGTACGGCGCTGCTGTATACATTTCCGTGGGACTTGCTGTGTCAATAATTTTAAGGGGTTGTCTGATGGGTGGAAAAATATGACTGCTCCCTTAAACAGCGCCACACTTGACCATGGTTGGTGCCGGTATTACAGCTCAGCTGGATAGGGATGAATGGAATTTAGTTGCAATACCAGCTCAAACCATTGTCAGGTGTGGCGCTGTTTTGGTGAGAAACGGACATGGTTTTTCAGCCTCCGAACAACCCCTTTAATTGTTGCAACACTTATAGCTCTTATATACCAGTTATATCCTTCAGTGGATAGAGTACGACTTCTTATTATCCGGATACCCCTTTAAGCATTTGGCCGCACACGTCTTGTTATTTGATGAAGTTTATGTTGTTCACTTCCATGAAGTCTCTCCAGCTTTTCCCTGCCTTTAATTACTGGCGTCTGCTTCCTGATATCAAATCCAGGCTTCTGCTCCGTCCCCCCCGCTCTTTTTATAGCCCCCCCACCCCCTGTCGCTTTGATGTTCGGGGATCGGTTGTCCGTAAATTAAAAGCACACAAGGGCGAAGTTACTGAAGCGGACAAAGGAAGTTGTTGTGTTATTGTGCGGCGCAGCTCCTCATCCTCTGGGAAGTCCGCGGAATAGTTTAGCTTGATTGGGGAATGTAAACAGATCTGATCAAAGATGGCTACCACCCCCCCCCCCCCCCCCCCCCCCCTCCTCGGCTGTGCTAAGAACGGAGAAGCCCCACAGACGGCAGGTTGTGTATAAGCCATGGAGGACCCTCGTGGTGGTTTGGTCTCCGCTGCTTTTAGTTCTGTTGACCCAAAAGTGATGGTGTTACTATCCCCGCACCTGTTATGGGTGAACCTGTTCTTCGCCTCTGACACCTTGGGGTTGGTCCAAGAATGCAATATTGGTGTAAAAAAGACTGTACAGTGTATTAAAACAAAAAATCTAATTAAAAAAAAACTTTTTCAAAGCACCCCCTTTACCATAATAATAATAATAATAATAATTCCTTTATTTATATAGCGCCTACAGATTCTGCAGCGCTGCACAGTGTTTGTGATCAGGGACTGATTTGGCAATCTAATCAACCTACCAGTATGTTTTGGAGTGTAGGAGGAAACCAGAGGACCCGGAGGAAACCCACGCAACAGAGAGAACATACAAACTCTTTGCAGATGTCGACCCTGTGACAGGAACCCAGGTCCCCAGCGCAGCAGGGCTCTAATGCTGACCACTGAGCCACCATTCTGCTCTCCTCGGCCATTTTTTGTGTTAACATTTTTCATACCCACCTTCAAAAATCTATAAAAAAAATGTTGTTGTGTTTCAACAAGCTGGCGTTTCGGGTATCTGGTTGTTTTCCATTATGGGGTTCAACACCGGAAATAACGGTTTTTATATTTTGGAAAATTTGGACTTTTGGAACACGGCGAAACAGAACATGTTTATGTTTTGGATCAGTTCAAGGGAAAGAGGAGTGACTGTTAGGTGTTTGTTTTTTGGGGTTTTTTTTATTAAAATTATAAGCCACTTTTTTTATTTTTATTTTTTACTTTTTTAAAAAATGTATTTGTTTTACTATTTTTAGACCCTTTATGGTATTTTAACCCTAGGAAGTCTGATTGCTCCGACCATATACTGCTATACTTCAGTATTGCAGTATATGGAGAATTTGCTATGGATCTGTTAATGTGTGGCACTGGCACACTGTGACCGATCTGCAGCAATGACCAGTCCTGCAGTCTTATAAAGACTCCCAGCTGTCATGGCAACTAATCGTCACTCCTTGATGACCTCTCGGGGAACGACGATCACAACCTATATGGTGGTGCCCATGTACTTCAATCTTTTGACTACCACCAGCAGCTGTGCCAGCGACAGTCAAATGGTTAACACCCAGTAATATGCGAGGGCCCTGAGCCCTCGCCATAGTCCCTTAACGAACTTGTGACTTTTTATGCCACAAGTCGTTAAGGGTTTAACATAAACTTGGTAGATCAGACATTTTGGGATTCGGCGAAGCCTATCAAAATTTTAAAAACCTCTTATTACCCCTGTAATGAAAAATAAGTTCCAAATGTCTGAATCGCAACTTTTTTTTTCCCCCCACTCATTTCATAACACACAAAAATTGGAATATAAAAGATTGTACAATTTGGTAACATTTAAAACATCAGCTCCTCCCGCAAAAAATGACACCCCACATGGCTCCATACAAAGAAGTATGCAAAAGTTAAATCGGAACAAGGGGCGGCACGGTGGTTCAGTGGTTAGCATTACAGCCTTGCTGCGCTGGGGTCCTGGTTTCAAGTCCCATCCAGGTCATTATCTGCAAAGAGTTTGTATGTTCTCTCCGTGTTTGCGTGGGTTTCCTCCGGGTCCTCTGCTTTCCTCCCACATTCCAAAACATACTGGTAGGATGATTAGATTGTGAGCCCCCATGAAAAAGGGCATCTGTGAGAAAGTGGCTACAATAGAGGTGGGTGGCACCATATGTGCCTATATGGGTGCCATACGCTGCGGTGAGTCTATAGACAATGCAGGAGAGATCAGCAGCTTCTCTGTTAGTGGATCTGCTGACGGCAGGCGAGAGGGAAGCGTCTATATATAACATTGACCACTTACCGGTAGCCTCTTCCATTAGGCTTTTCCCTCGAAGAGAGGAGATTGCGGTAAGCGGCTCATAGGCTGCAGCCTTCTTTGCGATGTAGTGGTGTCATTGCTGTGCGGCTCTGCTACTCCTGATGGGGCGGTAATTGCAGATCAATATATTACTCTTACCAAATCTGGAAACTTTAACTTCTGGTTCAGTACTTCTAAGGCCAACCTTTGTGAAATATGGATTTATATTCCAGGATTGTGACTTCTGGCCTGTGTCCTCACACTGCTGTGCTCTCTGCAGATAGTGTAGTGTAGGGTATTGTCTCTGGAGAAATGTGCAGACACACCATTGTGTGTGTTAGCAGCAGCAGGACTGTGAAATATGATTTTTTTATAACAGTATTTTAGCATCTGGGAACAGTCCTCACACTGCTGTGCTCTTAGCTCTTTGCTGTTAAGCTTTTCCATAGCCCCTCCCCACTGACTAAAATTTGGAGCTTTCACCTAGTGTGATGCTAAAAAAGTATATTTTAGAGTGCCAAGAGCACAGCAGTGTGAGGACACATTCCCCTCTCCTTTGAGGAGTTCTCTGCAGACAGTGTTGGGTATTGTTCCTGGAGAGATGTGTAATAATACCTTTTGTGTGTGTTAGTAGTAGCAGGACTACAGGAAATAAGGATGTACACTCCAGGATTGTGGCTTCTGGCATGTGTCCTAACACTGCTGTGCTCTCTGCATACAGTGTTGGGTATTGTCTCACTTTTGTGTATGTTGGTAGCAGCAGGACCTTGAAATATAGATTTATATACCAGTATTGTAGCTTCTGAGGAACTGTCCTCACACTGCTGTGCTCTTAGCTGTTTGCCACTGAGCTTTTACACAGACACTCTCAAATGAGTAAGATTTGTAACTTTCATCTGGTGTGATGCTACAGGAGTCACAGAGGGGAGGGGCTGTAAAAAAAAAAGTTCATTTTAGAGTGCCAAGAGCACAGCAGTGTGAGGACACGCCCACATCCCCTTCCCCTTTGTACAATCCTGCAAGATACACATATATTTTTCATATTCCTTCTTATACTAATATACACAGAGGAAGGATTACTCATCTCTCAAAGTACAATACCTTACACCTGCTGCAGAGAGCCAAGAGCACAGCAGTGTGAGGACTCTCCCTTAGTGCTCAATCCTAAAAGATAAATTCATATTTTGCAGTCCTGCTGCCATTAACCTCATACACTGTGATTAACGTATATATTCCCTTTAAATGTTTTGCTGCCTGTGATGAGGGGATGACTGCACTGATGTGATATCCACAGTACAGGAAGTGTTGATGACATGACAGAATAGGAAGTGACTCCGGCTTGTCTGATCCTTGTATCCCCCAGGGGTGTCTCTCCATAGATCTGGGGTCGTGTGTGTATGACCATTGATAGATGGGCAATGGCTCCTCTATATACAGGACTCCTTATTTCTAGCGCTGGTTACAGCGCTCCCCTGCAGCGTTTCAGTGTGTCGGTGCATTTCCCCTGGAGTCTCCTCCTGCTTCATTATGAGGTGAGGAGTGAAATGTGATCGGTGCACATCTGCTGCTCCAGGTCAGGACTCCGCTCATTAGTCACCTGACAGTCACTGCGCCTTCATGCCGCTTTGTCCGGACACACCTCGCTGCAGCTCTTTCTCTTCCTCCTGTACAGTCTGTAAGAAGCCAGGGAGGACAGATAACAATGTGAGACGTGAGGAGGAATGTGTCCTGCGGGTGACGCCGCTGCCTGCTCCGGTTATTCTATACAGTAGTTGGTAATTTTTAACGTTCCCTATGACTTGAAAAGAAAAAAAGGAACCATGAAGGTGACAGGTGTGCAGCCGTGGAGGGCAGGATAAGCTCCACACTGGACTAAAGAGAATATGAGAAATCTTCATTATGCAAATGAGCTGTTAAGTGCACCATGGGTGTGGCCACAAGGTCTGGTGCACTGGCATAAAAAAAATGTAAATGTGTAGTAGCTATTCAGGCCAAATATTTATTTTTAAAGAAAGGCAACAACTCGCCTCGCTCCTTCCTCATCCTGCCCTCCGCGGCGCCTTCCTCATCCTGCCCTCCGCGGCGCCTTCCTCATCCTGCCCTCCGCGGCGCCTTCCTCATCCTGCCCCTGCCCTCCGCGGCGCCTCAATAAAACTGAACCCTCATCTGAGCTGTGGAGTATTTCTGGCTGCTCTCTGCACAATAATTGGATGTTACTTTCCGGTGCCTGTCCTGGTCTGGTCCCCAGCGCTGTGCACCCCATAGTGCGGCCTCCTCTGCAGGCAGCGTGTAGCTGTTATCACTGTGTGGAGTCCAGGTTGAGGTCATTGGCTTTGATCTTTAACTTTCTGGTTTCTGGATAAGGATTTTCTATGTTAACTTCTGATGAGGCCTCCATACTCCTGCCCCCCGACGCGATGAGTCCAGGCCTGGCCCAGCACCCCTCAGTATTGTGTATCACCTGTGCTCTCCCCAGGTCAGGTATTATAGGTAGGATAATAGCAGACACAATAGTAATTGTAGTAGTCACTTACAGGGGATGTCCAGTCATCTGCTTTCTTCTTCTGGGCGAATTCAATGCAATACTTTTTACACTTTTGTTTTTCTTTCTCACCTTTTTTTATTTCCCCCCCCCCCCCCCCATCAATATAACGATAAGAGGGCTTGTTTTTTTGCAGGATAAGTTGTATTTTGAAATGGTAACATTTCAGTGTTTTCATGTGAGATGGAAAAACTTATTGAGTCTTTCTCCTTTTTTTTGTAGCGCTTTATCCAGTATCTGGCATCACGCAACACGTTGTTCAATTTGAGCAATTTTTTGGACAAAAGTGGACTTCAAGGTAAGTTGTTTGTCCCCTGCAGACGAGCGCTGTGGTCCATCTTCTAGTAATGTGTGCACGTGATGAGATGCACTCTCCCTATTCTTCTCTAGGTTATGACATGTCTACGTTTATACGCCGATACAGCCGCTACCTGAACGAAAAGGCCGTGTCTTACAGACAGGTCGCTTTTGACTTCACCAAAGTAAAAAGAGGGTAAGTCTTGTAGGGGTTAAGTGCTTGGAGGGAAAAGCCAGACAAAGAAAAAGTATGCAGTCGGTAACAAGTACCTCCAGCCCCGGCTCACACCACAAATGAGGACGACCCCTCTTGTCCTAATGTGCACGGACCGGTCAGGAGCATGACCGTAGACACAGCAGGCAAAGGCATATAGCCATAAGTCCAGCACAAAAAGGTGGAGAGGTAAAAGGATATTCTTTATTGTTCAAGGATAAAAGCCTCCATACAGGACATCACAGGCGGCGTCACAGACCGACGCGTTTCGACACAACAGTGTCTTTATCAAGGTCTAACACAAACACATATGGACTTACTATTTAAGGAGACCGTGTCCAAGGAAGCTCCGCCCCGCGCGCTGAGAAACGGTCAACGTGACCGGAAGCCGATTGGACCGGAGTCAAAATAGATATATAAAACATCACATTATGATAAAAAAACATAAGCATATTTGGTGAGATAACCACACGGAGAAGGATACAGATTCGTATGTGATAAGGCAAAATATTGCTTAAGCGTCATAAAAAAAGCATTAGATATATCTTAATCAAGGGAGATGAAAAGAGTATACGAGATCGACAGGATGAACCAACAAGTGGCATGAAATGATGTGTAGGTATTGGACTGACTTTTGTCAACATTGTAACATTATTCAACATTATCAACCATTTGTCAACATTTGTTAACATTGTCAACATTGTTGTTTAAACATTGTGTTAACATTTGACAGATTGTAACAAATGTTGCACAATGTTTGATATGTTGCATAAATGTTAGACAAATGTTGACAAAAGTCAGTCCATACCTAACATCAGTTATGCCACGTTTTGAGTTATCCATGTCGATCTGTATACTCAATCCATGATTAATAAGATATATCTAATGCTTTGTTTTAGAGTACTTTAAGAATATTGTTGCCCTATCACATACGAAATCTTGCTATCCTTATCGTGTGGTATCTCACCAAATATGCTGATGTTTTTTCTAATGTGAGGTTTTATTATCTATTTGACCTCCGGTTACTTGACACGCTCACAGCGCGCCCCCGGGGCGGAGCTTCTTGGACACGGTCTCCTAAATAGTTAAGTCATGTGTTGTGTTAGACTTGATAAAGACCACTGTTGTGTCGAACGCGCGGTCTGTGACGCCGCCTGTGATGTCCTGTATGGAGGCTTTTATCCTTTAACAATAAAGAATATCCTTTTACCTCTCCACCTTTTTGTGCTGGACTTATGGCTATATGCCTTTGCCTGAAAAGCCAGACAGGTATATGCACAGTACATATTGGTTAAAAAGTTATCCCTATTCACAGGATACCGGATAGGTGGGGGTTCTGACCGTGTAGAGATCCTGTTTTCCCTAAGTGATGGATCGGCAGGACAAGCATGCACCTTGCCGCTCCATTCGGAGTAAACAGAGCGCTATGCTCAGCTATTTCTGTCATTCCCATACAATTGAATGGAGCAGCAAAACAAGTTGACTTGCCATTCCGTTCTATGCATCATATGGGGGTCCCTATGATTTATCAGTGAGATCCCTGGCAGTCGGACCCCCACTGTTCTTTTTCCTGTGGAGAAGTGTTAACTTAATTATTAATTATTAATTATTTATATATATTTATTAGTGAGAGGAGAAGAGAGAGCTGGGTGGATGTGGATATAAGCATAGCTATAAGCCGTACAGGGGTAGGTTTGTATTTGGAGCTACTCCATGCAAGAGTGATGTATGTGCATAGGTAATTGGGCCATGTACAGGGCTGTACATGCTCTGCATATAGGAGGTGACCTATAGTCTGTGCTATATGGTCTCGGCTGCCTTCCCAGTACACGTGGATGTATCTGTGAGTAGCTGCTGATGTAATAATGGGCCTTTATTAGCTGCCAGGAGCCTCTTCCTTGTGTTGAGCAATGTCTTGGCGTCTCCTAATGAATGAACCTTGTGTTTGTTTGTTTTTTAGGGCTGATGGGGTGATGAGAACAATGAACACTGAGAAGTTATTAAAAACCATGCCCATCATACAGAACCAAATGGATGCCCTGCTCGATTTCAATGTAAGTAGAATGCATCTTACTGGTGTAGGGATCACTGCTCCCTATCCCGGGCTGTTCTGATCATCTCTCATATTTGCGTCACCAAGTTCTTTTGGACTTTTGAGCTTTGCAGTAAAATCCACCCTATTCTACGAAATCACATTACTCATAGCCATTGCTATCGATTATTCAGAACTTTGACCCTGTAAATCAGTAACTTTTTCTACCGTGGACTTGGGCGGCCGTGCATGATGTGATCGATACCTTCACATAGGGATTGTGTCCTCTGTATAAAGCCTGTGTCCTACACCCCCCTCCCCACCATTAATACAGGTTATATAGGAACAGAAAGAAATCGGTCACATGATAAACATTTGGGTCCCTAGTGTTGGGGTGAATGGGGTCTCCCCAACGGTGGTGAAATGTATGATATAGTTTACTGCACTGGTGTGTAATATATGACCCCCTTCTTCATCAAAGGGACTAGGGGACCCCTTCTTCATCAAAGGGACTAGGGGACCCCGCTGTATATAAGATTTGCCCCTTTGAATACTTTACATGCCCCTGATGATGCTCTTAGGGTTGTCCGGTCACAGCACGTAACCCCCCTAAGATGTGATAACTTGTTGATCTGTGGGGAACTCTGCATTGGGACCCCCAAAGATAAAGGAATTGGGGTCCATTACCTGCTACTGATTCAAATGGTAGTACTGTACTTGGCTATGTCTGTACTAGTAGGTGTGCCCAGCTATTCTATCTATTCTGGGCTATGACAGACCCCCTTTTTAATGATCAGATAGCAACCACTACTGGGAACCCCAATTTCAATCAGTCCCTTGTATATATCACATTCGATCATAGGGTGAAAGGTTCCTGCTCCTGTAAACAATTGGGTTTCCAGAACTAAATCGACCCAATACTAGATGACGGCGGATAATTTTCTTGTCTTGTGACAAGTCTCTTAGAGGGGTTCTCCATCCGCTTACAAGTTAGTCCTATCCTGTGGATAGGGGTTAACTTAATGATCGCTGGGTCTCTTGGTTTTGGGACCCCATGGATCACAAGAATGAGGGTCCGTTGTACCCCAAGGTGAAGTAAACCGCTGATCACGCATGAGTCGGCTGCGCTAGTCATCACTGACGGAGATTGCTGAGCACCCTACTCGTCACACTCCGTATTAGAGATGAATAAATCACCCGGCGCAAGCGTGACCAGCGTCTCTCTTTGCCCCGTGGACAGCCGGACCCCGGTCTCTTAATCGGAGACCCCCACCAGACCTCCAATGAGCAAGTTGCCTCCTAACATGTATGCGGCTGGAGATTCCCTTTTAATGCTGAGTTATCACATCTTGGATTTACAGCCCATTTGGGCTAATAATTGCCAGGTTACAGCAATTTTACTAAATATATAATATATTCTATAATGGAAACCAGTCCCCTCCTCCATAGTAGTCTTCTCTGTATCAGGATTGTGTGTTGGCACCTATCAGTATAGCACGCGGTGCCCGGGTGCTCCCTATTTATTGCTCTGTAATTGTGCAGCATGGGGCGCTGGATGGCTCAGTAGATTACAGGCTTTTTCTGATCTTTTCTGCTCTCCTCTACCCCCAGGTAAATGCCAACGAGCTGACAAATGGCGTCATTAACGCCGCGTTCATGCTGCTCTTCAAAGACGCCATCAGACTGTTCGCTGCTTACAACGAAGGGATAATTAATCTTCTAGGTAAATATCTGCGCTTTGCCCTATACAGCGGGCGCTGATCTGCATCTCTATTTATATATCATCAGCAGGTGCGAGGGGGCCCGGACGCACATGCGCCGCACAGACCGGGGAGGGACGATTTCACTCGTGTTAACGTTTTGCTCTTTTATTTGAGAATTGAGAATAGTCTTGTTAGTTTTTCATTTTGATTAAAAATAATTATTCGTTTCCTTATCCCTCCAGAAAAATATTTTGACATGAAAAAGACACAGTGTAAGGACGGACTGGACATTTATAAGAAGTTTCTCACTAGAATGACTCGAATCTCGGAGTTCTTGAAAGTAGCAGAGGTAAGGAGCGCTGACACCCCGCACCCAATCATGTCTCCGATTGCGAGGAAATCTACACCACAGGACCCTTTCATCCAGGGCTGCTGAGGTCTGTGTATACAGTAAGCTCCCTCTAGTGGTGGCTGGGGACAGAGGTATGTGTATACAGTAAGCTCCCTCTAGTGGTGGCTGGGGACAGAGGTTTGTGTATACAGTAAGCTCCCTCTAGTGGTGGCTGGGGACAGAGGTTTGTGTATACAGTAAGCTCCCTCTAGTGGTGGCTGAGGACAGAGGTTTGTGTATACAGTAAGCTCCCTCTAGTGGTGGCTCCGGACAGAGGTTTGTGTATACAGTAAGCTCCCTCTAGTGGTGGCTGGGGACAGAGGTTTGTGTATACAGTAAGCTCCCTCTAGTGGTAGCTGGGGACAGAGGTTTGTGTATACAGTAAGCTCCCTCTAGTGGTGGCTGGGGACAGAGGTATGTGTATCTTATTAATGATGGGGGGTGGAGGCTCTCTTAACCAGTGACGGTATGCTGACACCTGTGTGCTCACTGTACCACGGCCAAGCTCCATAGCTGTCTACGGGAAGGTGTAAAAGCGTCTCAGTCAGTAATTCCATAAGGCAATGGCACTAGCTGCGGTTACAAACCCTTGTTTCATAGCTTTACCCTTATCCCCCTTTGTAAGCACTCCAGTATTAATTGGTCAATATCAGGTTTTCTTAATTGAAATTTATTTGACCTTTCAGCTTATTGTGTTTTCTTTTTTTTCTTCTTTGCAGCAAGTTGGGATTGACAGGGGAGACATACCCGACCTATCTCAGGTAAGAGGACGTGTTAGGAGACTGCTGGGGTGTGGGCCGGGGTACGATGAAGTCTCTACCCCTCTGGCCCCGCCTGATGTATAATTGTGCCATAACCTGTAATCTTATAGTGCTAAAAGGGAGTATTTCCATGTCTGTCTGACTTGCACACATGCACACTTGGCTCAGATGAGCATGCACTGGTTCACATTAGATTATAAATTGAAGAAACCTTATTGTATTTTGTCCCAGAGGTAAGAGTGCGCCTCACTGCCTCCATGGCTTTGGATCAGTAACTTCTAGCTACGGCGCTCCGTTATTCACCTTAATCCCTGGAGGATATCGGGGAACTCCCCGTTGACGTTCAGGTTGCTACCAGTTTATCACATGTGATGTCTCTTGTTAGTAATGGCGCGGGCGGGACGCGGCCACGTTCATGGGAGAGTGAACTTGCACAGATCACAGAGGAGCCACTGACTCAGGACTCGCAGCCAGAGGAATGTGTCCGGGGAATTTTTCCTTTGACGTTTAGTTGCACATTCCCTGAAGAATTTCCCTGCTCCGCTCCGTGCAGATGTCTGGGCTCCAGCTGCTCATATATGGTGCCGAGATTTCCTCTATAACGCAGCCGTCTACTGGCGCGTGAATCCTGTATCTCACATCATAAATTGATCCTGCTGCTATAATCAATGGCTGCTGCAGGCAGCCGCAACATGTGCAGGACACCCAGATCTATGCACCCATCCGACCACATATAGCGCACATTGTCCATTCTGTTATCACGTGCATAATATCCGCTGCAGATCACAGTAAGTTTCTCACCAACAAGTCAGCAGAATGTCTCCATGTGGGACACAGGTTTGCAGCATATAGTTATTCTTCTGTAGTTTTGCAATGGATTTTGTGTCTGAGTTGGAGAATCTTAACCTGAAGACTAGTATTATATGAAGATTCACATATAGATATCAGTCCATATCGAACTCCTTTACACAGAACTCAACAATAAGTTGTATTTCCCTGAGGTGTGTCTGGCCTCCTCACATAAATATATATCACCATATTGGTTCATTGGATCTTCTGCTCCCTCTAGTGGTGGCTTGGGGCAGATGGAATTTCATCATTTTTAATTGGTCCAAAATTCTATATTCTTAGAAAATGTAATTGTCAGTAAAGTTAGATAAAAATTAGTTTTGAATGGTTCACTTACATGTGGAGGAATTGGGCGGGCAGTGTGCAGGGGGTGCAGACCACCAGCGATCAGAGTGATGATATACTGATATGATGTCATCACTTTGTACTATTGGAATATCCCTTAAAATGTAAATGAATGTTCTCATTGTACCTTTGTTACAATATACTCTTATTCCCTCACTAAATATTGTTACTCTCCTCCCTGGGACCCCCAAGCAATAGCTCCCGCCCCCCCCCCCCCCCTTACCCCACTCAAGTAACCCATATGGAATAGAGCTAAACCACGCAGTACATTCACTTCTTTAGAACTCTCAGGACAGTTGTCCGATACATAATCCAACATGGAAACCCCATAATAGTTAATAGGCGCAACCTGAGCTCCAATTCATATGAAACCCCTCAAGGTACCCCATATTTAAGTATCCCAGAGTTTGGATCCACCACAATCGGTCAGTTATCCCTTATACTGTGGATAGCAGATAAGGGTTTATTATGCAGTGATTGTTCTTATAGACTATATGGTTCTTCTATGGTGTTAGTACACAAAATCCATTTATCCATGATCCTTTTGTGGAGTCGGGCAGAACCAGCCACATGAACAGCTCATCCCCTGAGCCCCCTGTTCACAATGGGCTCATTTGGGCCTGTACATTTTGATATATCGGCACATAAATCCACTTTTCATGTTCATAACCTAAAACCTCATTTCATTTCCTCTTCCTGCGTCTCTCCACCTCTGGCCAGGGATGACTTCATTGTTTGTTAGCAGCTCAGGTTTCCGGCCTCTCTTGGCATCTTCTCTGCCCATAGCTGCCACCGTCACCCCATCATCACCCGTCAGCATTGGCAGCTCCCTACCTTCCGCCTTAGCGGTTTTCTCGTGCCAACCACCGGTATTTTAATATTGCTGAATAAATGGGAATACGTCTCATCCGGATGCTCATATGGCTTGGATGTTTTATCTTCGCAGGCTCCTAGCAGTCTACTCGATGCCCTGGAACAACACTTAGCCTCTCTGGAAGGGAAGAAAATCAAAGACTCCACGGCAGCGAGCAGGTAGATTGCAGTCCTAGAGTCAAGTACCCTCGAGGGGGTCCTCATCTAGTACATGAGTCACCCTGATGTGTGATCGTCGGGTTATTGACTCTCTGCACTATTAGGTAGCATTACATTGTGTGTGTATTCACATGTTATAGAACGGCACAATCTCCTCTTATAACCTGAGGATTATACAAAGAGGCCGCAGAGGCATCACACGTCTCTGCTGCAGAAACATATCGCTGGGTAGTGCTACTACACTATATAGGTGGTTGCATTGTAATTGCATTATAATGCGCACCTCAGCTGCTGCAGAACATCATAGTACATACCTCGTCTGCTGCGGGTCATCATAGTACATACCTCGTCTGCTGCGGGTCATCATAGTACATACCTCGTCTGCTGCGGGTCATCATAGTACACACCTCGTCTGCTGCGGCCAGAGGAATGTGTCCGGGGAATTTTTCCTTTGACGTTTAGTTGCACGTTCCCTGAAGAATTTCCCTGCTCCGTGCATATGTCTGGGCTCCAGCTGCTCATATATGGTGCCGAGATTTCCTCTATAACGCAGCCGTTAACTGGCGCGTGACTCCATGTATCTCACATCATAAATTGATCCTGCTGCTATAATCAATGGCTGCTGCAGGCAGCCGCAACATGTGCAGGACACCCAGATCTATGCACCCATCCGGTGGTCTGACCACATATAGCGCACATTGTCCATTCTGTTATCACGTGCATAATATCCGCTGCAGATCACAGTAAGTTTCTCACCAACAAGTCAGCAGAATGTCTCCATGTGGGACACAGGTTTGCAGCATATACATTTTCTGCTGCAGTTTTGCAATTGGAGAATCTTAACCTGTAGACTAGTATTATATGGAGATTCACATATAGATCTCAGTCCATATCGAACTCCTTTACACAGAACTCAACAATAAGTTGTATTTCCCTGAGGTGTATCTGGCCTCCTCACATAAATACACTGCAATATCACCCCATATTGGTGCATTGGATCTTCTGCTCCCTCTAGTGGTGGCTCGGGGTAGATGGAATTTCTTCATTTTTTAATTGGTCTAAAATTCTAAATTCTTAGAAAAGTAAATTGTCAGTAAAGTTACATAAAAATTAGTTTTGAATGGTTCACTTACATGTGGAGGAATTGGGGCGGGCAGTGTGCAGGGGGTGCAGACCACCAGCGATCAGTGATGACATACCCTAGTGATGATGTCATCACTTTGTACTATTGGAACATCCCTTAAAATGTAAATGAAATGTTCTCATTGTACCATTAATTAATGGGGTTAAGTTACAATAGATTCTTATTCCCTCTCTAAATACTGTTGCTCTTTTCCCTTGGACCCCCAAGCTAAAGCCCCCCTAAAGCTCCCCATATGGAATAGAGCTAAAAGGACAGTTGTCCGATTCATAATCCAACATGGAAACCCAATAATAGTTAATGGAGCGCAACCTGAGCTACAATTCATATGAAACCCCTCAAGGTACCCCTTATCTAAGTATCCCAGAGTTAGGATCCACCACAATCGGTCAGTTATCCCTTATACTGTGGATAGCAGATAAGGGTTTATTATGGAGTGATTGTCCCCATAGACTATATGGTTCTTCTATGGGGTTAGTACACAAAATCCATATATCCATGATCCATCTATGGAGTCGGGCAGAACCAGCCACATGAACAGCTCATCCCCTGAGCCCCCTGTTCACAATGGGCTCATTTGGGCCTGTACATTTTGATATATCAGCACATAAATCCACTTTTCATGTTCATAACCTAAAACCTCATTTCATTTCCTCTTCCTGCGTCTCTCCACCTCTGGCCAGGGATGACTTCATTGTTTGTTAGCAGCTCAGGTTTCCGGCCTCTCTTGGCATCTTCTCTGCCCATAGCTGCCACCGTCACCCCATCATCACCCGTCAGCATTGGCAGCTCCCTACCTTCCGCCTTAGCGGTTTTCTCGTGCCAACCATTGGTATTTTAATATTGCTGAATAAATGGGAATACGTCTCATCCGGATGCTCATATGGCTTGGATGTTTTATCTTCGCAGGCTCCTAGCAGTCTACTCGATGCCCTGGAACAACACTTAGCCTCTCTGGAAGGGAAGAAAATCAAAGACTCCACGGCAGCGAGCAGGTAGATTGCAGTCCTAGAGTCAAGTACCCTCGAGGGGGTCCTCATCTAGTACGTGAGTCACCCTGATGTGTGATCGTCGGGTTATTGACTCTCCGTGCTGTTAGGTAGCATTACATTGTGTGTGTATTCACATGTTATAGAACGGCACAAGGATTATACAAAGAGGCCGCAGAGGCATCACACGTCTCTGCTGCAGAAACATATCGCATATATATATACATATATAGGTAGTTGCATTGTAATTGCATTATAATGCGCACCTCATCTGCTGCAGGTCATCATAGTACACACCTTGTCTGCTGCAGGTCATCATAGTACACACCTTGTCTGCTGCAGGTCATCATAGTACACACCTCGTCTGCTGCAGGTCATCATAGTACACACCTCGACGGTTGCTGCACCTCGTACCCTGTTGCGCAGGTGTTGTAAAGTTAGACCCTTTCCTCATGAATCGTGTTTGGCCTCTGTTGTAGCAGTAGGTCCTGGGGAGCCCCAGTAATTGTTTGGTTAAGCTGTTCGCTCTCTCAGATGTTGATATAAACCTCCAGGCAGCAGACGGCTCTCGCATGGCCGCCTTCCAGCTCGATGCTTCATTTGGCCCAGGAGACGGCAATCAATATGGATGTATTATGTTTTGTGTTTGTGAATGGCTGGTTATCTGGAAGCCATAAATGTATTATCCTCCGCATATGGAGTTTGTTCCCGCTGATGTGTTTTCATCCTCCTGGGTTAGATACTGCAGGGATTTATTCTCCAGGACTGGGCAATGTGTAACTCACTCTATGAGCCGGGTCTAGGATCTTCCTAGGTTCTGCCCAGTCTTTGACCCCTTAAATCTGTAGACATTGCAGTTCTGAGAGTGTCTTCTCCTCTTCTTGCAGAGCGACAACCCTTTCCAACGCCGTTTCATCCCTGGCAAGCACCGGCCTGTCCCTCACCAGAGTAGATGAAAGGGAAAAGCAAGCGGCGCTGGAAGAGGAGCAGGCCCGGCTAAAGGCATTAAAGGTAATGTAGAGCTGGCAACACACACCTGATGGGACCTGAGCCTTGTAGTCCTGATCATGGGGGACCCGCTGCTCTGATCCCCCTCCAATTATTCCCTATCCTATAGAAAGGAAAAAAATTTGCGTATTAGGTCAATAGCTAAACTTTATTAGAATCTGGTTTGCATTCTCTTGATGCATTTTTTTGATTCCTCAAGGAACAGCGTCTTAAGGAGCTCTCCAAAAAGCCTCAAAATGCTTCCACCACAGCCTCGTCCCCTGTGTCGTCCTCGGCGGGCAGTATAAACACGACGGCAGCCATTGACCTGTTCTCCACCCCGTCTTCATTACACAGGTACGCTCATGTGCAGTCACCATATATAACGTCAGTCAGGGAAGTCTCCAAAGCGCTCGCTCTGACATCCAGGAGCGCGGAAAGCCCTGATCATCTACAACTTGTCTTCTGGAGAGTTCCTCGAAATGTTTCTTCCCTTTATGAGTTAATTTTGAAGAAGTTTTCCTGACTGTTCAGTAATCCAGAACCATTAGCCTGTAAGTTGTCCACACACTTAGAGGCACGACGGCTCAACACAGGATAGCAGATATGTGAAAGAAAAGTCACCACATTTGACTAATAAACTACTAGTGATCTGAGTATGAAATGTCCTTTGTAGAATTCCATCTTTATGTGAAATCTCATCCTTATACCTATAAAAAAAAAAAATCTCCCCCAAAGTCTTATAACAATGAACAGAGAAGAGTCATATTTTACCTTAGATGAGTGCATTTTTAAGGCAGCAGGGGGAAGAGTCACTTTTTTCAGCTCTATAGTATTTTGAAACATCCATATGTCATTTTAAAGATCAGAATCTTATCTTTCAGGTGACATCAGGCATGTGGTTCTCTGGGGTACTGAACCAGAGATACAGACGGGTAAACATGTGGTTGGGGATGCAAGCTGCAGATGAAGATCCAGCTCCTGTCTTTGTATCCCCGGTTCTGTAGATCACAGAACCAAAACATGATGAGATTCTTATTTTTAATATGACGCCCATGTTTTAGGCCCCTGAGTACATGTATATAAAACATGGTGAAAGCGTCCCCTACAGTGGGTGCCTGTCCCCTTGGATAACTCAGACCCTTTGTCATCCTGCAGCAGGGTGATAAAGAGATATAAAATGCACTGCAGTGGGATATTGGTAGGTGTCCATGCTCCTCATCCTCTGGTACTGGTACTTGCTCAGCTCCAGTAGCCGTAGGATATAGTCTTTTGGCCTATTGATACGGACGTGCGTGGTTTAGGTGACTCTGTCAGCGAGATGCATGAATGCTTATTCACTATCTCCATAGACCTGCGTATAGATCATGTGATCAGACAGAGGAGGATCATTGTTACTGGGATACTTTGTATCTGCTCAGTATCTATCAGTATGATCCATTTATAGCTCAGGGTTATAGATTAACGTTTAAGTGACTTTGCTGCTGACACAGTAGATCTTAGTGATGACCCATCCCTATGCATAGACCATTATTTATAGTATAGCCAATCCCTCAATGTATAGAGTATCAGATAAAGTTTTGCATAACCTCGCTATCGGACTAGAAGTCGTCCCGATGTGTCATCTCCTGCTATCTGGTCTCTTCTATATCTACATCCCATTCACTGCTTATCAGTTATTTGCCCTGTGGCTTCCTCTTCATGCTAAAGTCCACTGATGGGAATAAAGGACTATTGTACCTGGTTATGTACGACTATTGTAACGTTGTCTTGTATATATAGCTTCCACGTCTATCTATACAGGTTGTGCACTTCATTGGCTTCCTATATAGATCTTTGTGAATGCTGTGAACATTCCTATTACTGCGCACCTGTTTACAGAATCACTGTGATGTCTCTTATCCAGTTGTGGACCACACAATACCTTTGGACTTCTACACGTCTGGGTTTAGTCCATGAAATAAGGACCATTTCTGGAAATCTCTGACAACACTTTGTCATCTGTAGTCCTCTATGATGCATGGAGTCCCTGTCTCCATACAGAACCACTTTTCAATACAGTTATAACCCAGGACTCCTAGCATCATGGTCATCTTTTAGTCTTCTGTGATGCTTGGCATCCCTGCCTCCATACATGACCACTACTGAATACAGATTTATAACCCAGAGACTCCTAGCATCATGGTCATATTTAGTGCTCTATGATGCTTGGAGTCCCTGACTCCATACAGGATGACTTCTAAATGCACAATCATAACCCAGGGACTCCCAGCTTAAAATGTATCCATGATGCTAGAAGTCCGGGTCCCTGCACAGTGTTTGGTGTTGAAATAAACCCCTTTTGGTCACATAGTCCATATTCACAACCTTCATTGAGCATTGTGTGACTACTGTCCAGGCAGATGGACTGCAGCTTGTCTGGACAGAAGGGACCAGGCTCTGCTCAGTGCATTGCGATAAATGTGTTCCAGCTCTCGGCTACGTGTTATATAAGGGTCCGTATGTTCTAGCAGGGGAATCTCCACGCTGACATTGATGGGATAATTCCCACTATATACTTTTGTTGTGATTCCCCGATATATCATTGATGCCTGGAAGCGGTGGAGCGGCGGTGCAGATATTTGTGTGGGCTGCGTGTAATGGCACAGACATAACAGAGCTTGTACTTTCTCCTCTCAGCAGTTCCAAGCTGCCAAATGACTTGCTTGACATGCAGCCAAGTTTCCAGCCAGCTGTTCATCCGCTGAGCGCCGTGCCACCAGGAGGGAGTACATGGGGAGGTAAGGAACGTGCCCAAATGTGCTGCTCAATCCTCACAAGCCCCCGGGCACCATGTAGGATTTTCAGTAGTAACAGGCTGAATGTATTGTAACGTGTGTGTGGGGGGGAAATGAGGACACGCTGAACTGATGAAGCAGAGCTGAGCTTGTTCTGTAGGAGCAATATTTTAAGGGAACCAGGTGTGACCATCCTGACTGCAGTGTTGTCATCCTACAACACTGTGTAATCATACCTTTGTTGATGTTAGTAGCAGCAGGACTGTGAAATATGGATTTATTTTTCCGAACTGTAGTTTCTTTAAATGTACTCAGAGGCATGTCCTTACACTTCTGTGCTCTCTGCAGCTTGCGTTAAGGTATTGTCCCTGGAGAGATGTGCAGTCATTCTTGTGTATGAGCTCCAGGCTCATTTGCATAGAGTATTTCATCCTACTAGTAGATGTCCTTTAAATCCACTTTGTTATATTCCCTGGCAAAAGGGAAGGTGTCTCCGGCTCAGCCGGCCCCTCCCATCTACTCCTCCCATTTCCCATGCCTCTTTTTAATATGTGACCAGGTCCTTTTTAGCCTCCTAACATTAGCAAACTGTACACCATGTGTATATCTGATCACATGAAATCACAGCAGCCTCCATCGTCTTCTACTTTTCCCCATTCCTTCATGGAGGCTGCTGAGGAGGGGTGTGGGGGGGCTTCTATATGGATAGAATGAATATTATACGGATAAGTTCCCACTTGGCACATTTGTTGCTATCTACACCCATGTTACCCACAATTCACACTACTAGAAATATCTTCAACAAACCTGCCGTGTGTGAACAGCTCCATACTGTGTGGTGGACTTTCTCTCTTACTAACCAGCTGTGTAATCGCCTCTTTCCTCTAACCTTTCCGCTTTTCTCTCTGCTTTTTCTTCTATCCTGTCCTGTCTGTGAATGGGGGCGCACAGATCCTTTCAATTCCGAAGCCGTCGACGAGTCTGTCTCAAATCTTAATCCTTTCCTCAATAAACCTAGCGATGGCGCCCATCTTCCTGTTAAAACCACTGACACAGCCAGTTTCACTGCTAAGACTCCTAACCATGACATATTCATTGGTAAAGTACCCTTCACTCTCTATACTTCTGAATATTGGCTCCAGTTTTGACTGTGTATGGATTTTTTTCCCCCTCCCGCCATAGTTTTAGGAGCGCCGTCGCCCTAGTTTTAGGAGCGCGGTGGGCGACTGTCTCAAATGTCTTGAATTTTCTTTGGTTCTGCAGATCATACCAATCCGTTCTCTGAACCGCTCAAGTCGCACCTGTATGGTTGTGGCACTGGTCGGTTATGTGCAGGTATATAAAAGATGTATATGCTGTAGACTAGATTTGTGGCTTTTGTTGTTAGTTTAACTAGAGTTTTGGAGTATTAAAAAAATTTAAAAAACATGACAGCTTTCTAGCTATTGTCTACCGTATTGCAGCCCACCCCCATTCCCATAGCAGCAACACCCCAAAGCCATGTTTTCCTAATCTTGCACAAGGCCTTTAAAGTGTGTGTATGTAGTGGAGGCCCCATCCCTGTACCTGGCAGCACAGCTGGGAGTAGTAGTCACCTAGTGCAATGACCTTCTATTCATTATGAATAAATCCAGTGATGCTGGTTTGTGGAATCCTGTACTGATTCGGAGTTACATCCTCTATTATACTGCAGAGCTGCACTTACTATTCTGCTGTCATGTATGTACACAGTGACTACACTAGCAGTATAGTGAGTGTAGCTCTGGAGTATAATACAGGATGTAACTCAGGATCAGTACAGGATAATGTATGTACACAGTGACAGCACCAGCAGCAGAATAGTGAGTGCAGCTCTGGAGTATAATACAGGATGTAACTCAGGATCAGTACAGGATAAGTAATGTCATGTATGTACACAGTGACTGCACCAGCAGCAGAATAGTGAGTGCAGCTCTGGAGTATAGTAAAGTGTATCTGCCCGTAGTAACGCTCTAACAGTACATAGATATAGAAAATAAAAGTGTAACATACAAACGAACATTTGCTTTGATTATTTTTGTGCTAAATTATGATTATTTTATATTATAGTATAAAATAATCATAATTTCTCACACAAATATTCATAAACAATATAATGATTTTTTATAATAATAAAAAATGTAAATTAAAAATTTAAAATATATTCAAAGATTTGAATCTTTGTAACATAAAAGTATTTTCTCCCTCCATTCATGTTGGGGATGTTGCACACAAGTCTCGGCTCGCTCTCCTGTAGCCTCCAGACAAGTTAAATTCAAGTTCTCAGAGGTGAGAATGAACGTCTGTCAGTCCCCCCCCCCCCCAGCACAAAGAAAAAGTGATAGAGCCCCCTCCCCCACCCGCCATATGGAACGTGATACAATACACAGGTACAAGGGAGAAGAACATCACACAACAATCCTATACGCGTGCGGGACCTTGGCCACGTTTCATGGGAGAGTGAACTTGCACAGATCAACGGAGCACACGACGTCAGGACGTCGCAGTCCAGAGGAGTGTCGTCAGGGATTTTTCCTTTGACGTTTTAGTGTGACGTTCCCTGAATGAATTTCCTGCTCCGTGCAATGTCTGGGCTACCAGCTGCTCATTACTATGGTGCCTGCGATTTCTCTATAACGCAGCCGTTAACATGGCGCGTGACTGCCATGTTCAGCATATCAGATACATTGATCGCTGCTGCTATAAATCAATGGCTGCTGCAGGCAGCCGCAACATTGCAGACACCCAGATCTATGCACCCATCCGGTGGTCTGACCACTATAGCGCGCACATGTCCATTCGTTATCAGCGTGCATATCCCGCTGGCAGATCACAGTAAGTTTCTCCCAGCAAGTCCAGCAGAATGTCTCCATGTGGGACACAGGTTTGCAGCATATACATTTTCTGCTGCAGTTTTTGCAATTGGAGAATCTTAACCTGTAGACTAGATATTATATGGAGATTCACATATAGATCTCAGTCCATATCGACTCCTTTACACAGAACTCAACAATAAGTTGTATTGTCCCTGAGGTTGTATCTGGCCTCCTCACATAAATACACTGCAATATCACCCCATATTGGTGCATGGATCTCTGCTCCCCTCTAGTGGTGGCTCGGGGTAGATGGACTTTCTTCATTTTTTAATTGGTCTAAAATTCAAATTCTTAGAAAAGTAATTGTCAGTAAATTACATAAATAGTTTTGAATGGTCACTTACATGTGGAGGAATTGGGGCGGGCAGTGGTGCAGGGGGTGCAGACCACCAGCGTCATGAGGCATATACCCTAGTGATGATGTCATCACTTTGTACTATTGGACATCCCTTAAAATGTAAATGAAATGTTCTCATTGTACCATTTATTATGGGGTTATTACATAGTTCTTATTCCCTCCTAAATCTGTTGCTCTTTCCCTTGGACCCCCAAGCTAAAGCCCCCCTAAGCTCCCCATATGGAATAGAGCTAAAAGGACAGTTGTCCGATTCATATCCAACTGGAAACCCAATAATAGTTAATGGAGCGCACCTGAGCTACAATTCATATGAAACCCCAAGGTACCCCTTATCTAAGTTCCCAGAGTTTTAGGATCCCCTCTCCATGTCAGTTATCCCTTATTGTGGATACGATAATGGTTTATTATGGAGTGATTGCCCCATAGACATATGTGTTCTTCTATGGGGTTAGATACAACCTATCACATCCTTATACCATGATCCATCATTATTCGGGCAGAACCAGCACATGAACAGCTCATCCCCTGAGCCCCTGTTCACAATGGCTCATTTGTGTACTTTTGTATATCATCACGATACACCACTTTTCAGTTTCATAACCTAAAACCTGCATTTCATTTCCTCTTCCTGCGTCTCTCCTCCTCCTCTGCCCAGGGAGACTTCATTGTTTGTTAGCACTCAGTTTTCCGGCCTCTCTTGGCATCTTCTCTGCCCATAGCTGCCACCGTCCACCCCATCATCACCCGTCAGCATGGCAGCTCCCTACCTTCCGCGCTTAGCGGTTTTCTCGTGCCAACCATTGGTATTTTAATATTGCTGAATAAATGGAATCGTCTCATCCGATGCTCATATGGCTGGATGTTTTATCTTCGCAGGCTCTAGCAGTCTACCTCGTGCCCTGGAACACACTTAGCCTCTCTGGAGGGAAGAAAATCAAAGACTCCACGGGCAGCGAGCAGGTAGATTGCAGTCCTAGAGTCAAGTACCCTCGAGGGGGTCCTCATCTAGTACGGATTAGCCCCTGATGTTGGATCGTCGGGTTATTGACTCTCCGTGCTGTTAGTAGCATACATTGTTGTGTATTCACATGTTATATAACGGCAACAGGATATACAAAGAGGCCGCATGAGGCAATCAACACGTCTCTGCTGGTTCGAACTATCGCATATATATATCCATATAAGGTATTTGCATTGTATTGCATTATAATGCCACCTCATCGTCTGCAGGTCATCATAGTACCACCTGTCTCTGCAGTCATCATGTACACACCTGTCTGCTGAGGTCATCATAGTACACACCTCGTCTGCTGCAGGTCATCATAGTACACACCTCGTCTGCTGCAGGTCATCATAGTACACACCTCGTCTGCTGCAGGTCATCATAGTACACACCTCGTCTGCTGCAGGTCATCATAGTACACACCTCGTCTTCCTGCAGGTCTCATAGTACACACCTCGTCCTGCTGCGTCATACCTCATAGTACACACCTCGTCTGCTTCAGGTCATCATATTACACACACCTCGTCTGCTGCAGGTCATCATAGTACAACACCTCGTCTGCTGCATGGTCAGTCATAGTACACACCTCGTCTGCTGCAGGTCATCATAGTACACACCTCGCCTGCTGCAGGTCATCATAGTACACACCTCGCCTGCTGCAGGTCATCATAGTACACACCTCGCCTGCTGCAGGCCATCATAGTACACACCTCGCCTGCTGCAGGCCATCATAGTACACCCCTCGCCTGCTGCATGTGCATCAGTTACACACCGTCGCCTGCTGCAGTCCATCATAGTACACACCTCGCCTGCTGGCAGGCCATCATATTACACCCTCGCCTGCTGCAGGCCATCATAGTACACCCTCGCCTGCTGTCCGGCCTCATAGTCACACCTCGCTGCTGCAGGCCATCATAGTACACACCTCGCCTGCTGCAGGCCATCATAGTACACACCTCGCCTGCTGCAGGCCATCATAGTACACACCTCGCCTGCTGCAGGCCATCATAGTACACACCTCGCCTGCTGCAGGCCATCATAGTACACCTCGCCTGCTGCAGGCCATCATAGTACCAACCTCCCTGCCTGCAGGCCATCATATACACACCCGCCTGCTGCAGGCCCTCATAGTACACACCTCGCCTCTGCAGGCCATCATAGTACACCCTCGCCTGCTACTGCACCTCGTACCTGTTCGCAGGTGTTGTAAAGTTTAGACCCTTTCCTCATGAATCTGTGTTTGGCCTCTGTTTGTAGCAGTAGTCCTGGGAGCCCCAGTAATTGTTTGGTTAAGCGTTCGCTCTCTCAGATGTTGATATAAACCTCCAGCAGCAGACGGCTCCGCATGGCGACGCTTCCAGCTCGATGCTTCATTTGCCCAGGAGACGGCAATCAATATGGATGTATTATGTTTTGTGTTGTGAATGGCTGGTTATCTGGAAGCCATAAATGTATTATCCTCCGCATATGGAGTTTGTTCCGCTGATGTGTTTTCATCCTCCTGGGTTGATACTGGCAGGGATTTATTCTTCCAGGACTGGGGCAATGTGTAACTCACTCTACGAGCCGGGTTAGGATCTACCCAGGTTCTGCCCAGTATTTGACCCTTAAATCTGTAGACATTGCAGTTCTGAGAGTGTCTTCTCCTCTTCTTGCAGAGCGACAACCCTTTCCACACGCCGTTTCATCCCTGGCAAGCACCTGCCTGTCCCTCACCAGGTAGATGAAAGGAAAGCAGCAGGGCGCTGGAAGAGAGCAGGCCCGGCTAAAGCAATTAAAGGTAACGTACAGCTGGCAACACACACCTGATGAGGACCTGAACCTTGTAGTCCTGATCATGGGGGACCCCGCTGCTCTGATCCCCCTCCAATTATTCCCTACTATATAAAGGAAAAAAATTTGCGTATTAGGTCAATAGCTAAACTTTTTAGAATCGTTTTGCATTCTCTTGATGCCTTTTTTGATTCCTCAGGAACACGTCTTAAGAGCGTCTCAAAAAGCCTCATGCTTCCCCACAGCCTCGTCCCGTGTGTCGTCCTCGGCGGCAGTATAAACACGACGCATCCATTGACCTGTTTCTCCACCCCGTCTTCATTACACAGGTACGCTCATGTCAGTCACCATATATAAACGTCAGTCAGGAATGTCTCCTCAAAGCGCTCGCTCTGACATCCAGGAGCGCGGAAAGCCCTGTCATCTACAACTTGTCTTCTGGAAGTCTCGAAATGTTTCTTCCCGTTTTAGTTAATTTTAAGAAGTTTTCCTGACGGTTCAGTAATCTAGAACCTGTACGTTGTCCACACCTTAGGGCACTACGCTCAACACGGATAGCAGATATGTAAAGAAAAGTCACCACATTTGCTACTAAACACCCAGCGATCTGAGTATGAAATGTCCTTTTGTAGAATTCCATCTTTATGTGAAATCTCATCCTTATACCTATAAAAAAAAATCTCCCCCAAAGTCTTAGACAATGAACATAGAAGAGTCATATTTTACCTTAGATGAGTGAATTTTTAGGCAGCAGGGGGAAGAGTCACTTTTTTCAGTTCTATGTATCTAGAAACATCCATGTGTCATGTTAAAGATCAGAATCTTATCTTTCAGGTGACATCAGCATGTTGGTTCTCTGGGGTACTGAACCAGAGATACAGACGGGTAAACATGTGGTTGGGGATGCAAGCTTCAGATGAAGATTCCAGCTCCTGTCTTTGTATCCCTGGTTTTGTAGATCACAGACCAAAACATGATGAGATTCTTATTTTTAATTGACGCCATGTTTTAGGCCCCTAGTACATGT
The DNA here is from genome assembly GCA_019512145.1 of Engystomops pustulosus. NCBI lineage: Eukaryota > Metazoa > Chordata > Amphibia > Anura > Leptodactylidae > Engystomops > Engystomops pustulosus. Next base: position 63,155 of record WNYA01000937.1, on the reverse strand, counting down.
AATATAAACTTAGTGAAGGTCCCCTACAGTGGGTGCCTTCCTCTGATAACTCAGACCCTTTGTCATCCTGCAGTAGGTGATAAGAGATATAATGCAATGCAGTGGGATATCGGGGGTACCATGCTCCTCATCCTCTGGTACTGGTACGTTGCCTAGCTCCAGTAGCCGTAGTAATATAGTCTTCTGACCTATGATACGCCGTGCGTGGTTTAGGTGACTCTGCAGCGAGATTGCATGAATGGCTTATTCACTATCTCCATAGACGGGAGATCGTGATCAGACAGAGAGGATATTGTTATGGGATACTTTGTATCTGCTCAGTATCTATAGAGATCCATTTATAGCTCAGGGTATAGATTACGTTAAGTGACTTTGCTGCTGACACAGTAGACCTTATTGATGACCCTCCCTATGACTAGACCATTATTTATAGTATAGCCAATCCCCTCAATGTATAGAGTACAGAAAAGTTTTGCATAACCTCGCTATCGGATAGAGTCGTCCCGATGTGTGCTCTGCTCGATCTGGTTCTCTTCTATATCTAATCCCATTCACTGCTTATCATTATTTGCCCTGTGGCTTTCCTCTTCTGCTAAAGTCCACTGATGGGATAAGGACTATTGTACCTGGTTTGTACACTATTGTAACGTTGTCTTGTATATATGCTTCCACGTCTACTATACGGTTGTGCACTTCATTGGCTTCCTAGATGATCTTTGTGAATGCTGTAACTATCCTATTACTGTGTCGGCACTCTGTTTACAGAATCACTGTGATGTCGCCTCTTTAAGTGTGCCAGAAACTTGTGGGACTCAACGACAAAGGTTTTACCTATAATGGAGGAATTTTAGATTATCTCTGCGTGACCACAGTGTCTTTTTTGTCCGGTGTGTTTGGTCTGATCGACTCATTCTCCTTTGGCCGAAATCTCTGACAACACTTTGTCATCGTGTCCCTCTATGATGCATGGAGTCCCTGTCTCCATACAGAACCACTTTTTCAATACAGTTATAACCAGGACTCCTAGCATCATGGTCATCTTTTAGTCTTCTGTGATGCTTGGCATCCCTGCCCCATACATGACCACTACTGAATACGATTTATACCCAGAGACCTCCTAGCATCATGGTCATATTAGTGCTCTATGATGCTTGAGTCCTGACTCCATACAGGATGACTTCTAAATGCACAATCATACCCAGGGACTCCCGCTTAAAATTTATCCATGGATGCTGAGAAGTCGCGGGTCCCTGCACATTGTTTGGTGTGAAATAACCCTTTTGGTCACACAGTTCATATTCACAACCTTCATTGAGCATTGTGTGACTACTGTCCAGGCAGATGGAACTGCAGCTTGTCTGGACAGAAGGGACCAGGCTCTGCTCAGTGCTTGCGATAAATGTGTTCCAAGCTCTCGGCTACGTGTTATATAAGGGTCCGTATTTTCTAGCAGGGGAATCTCCACGCTGACATTGATGGGATAAATTCCCACTATATACTTTGTTGTGATCCCCCATATGATCATTGATGCCTGGAAGCGCTGTGTGTTGTGTCGAGCGGCAGAGCAGATATTTGTGTGGGGCTGCGTGTAATGGCACGACATAACAGAGCTTGTACTTTCTCCTCTCAGCAGTTCCAAGCTGCCAATGACTTGCTTGACATGTCAGCCAAGTTTCCAGCCAGCTGTTTCATCCGCTGAGCGCCGTGCCACCAGAGGGAGTCATGGGGAGGTAAGCGACGTGCCCAAATGTGTGCTCAATCCTCACACCCCCCGGGCACCATGTAGGATTTTCAGTAGTAACAGGCTAATGTATTGTAACGTGTGTGGGGGGGAAATGAGGACACGAATGATGAAGCAGAGCTGAGCTTGTTCTGTAGGAGCAATATTTTAAGGGAACCAGGTGTGACCATCTGACTGCAGGTTGTCATCCTACAACACTGTGTAATCATACCTTTGTTGATTGTTATAGCAGCAGGACTGTGAAATATGGATTTATTTTTCCGAACTGTAGTTTCTTTAAATGTACTCATAGGCATGTCCTTACACTTCTGTGCTCTCTGCAGCTTGCGTTAAGGTATTGTCCCGGAGAGATGTGCAGTCTTCTTGTGTATGAGCTCCAGGCTCATTTGCTAGAGTATTCATCCTACTAGTAGATGTCCTTAAATCCATTTGTTATATTCCCTGGCAAAAGGAAGGTGTCTCCGGCTCAGCCGGCCCCTCCCATCTATCCTCCCATTTTCATGCCTCTTTTAATATGTACCAGGTCCTTTTTAGCCTCCTACAATTAGCAACTGTCACCATGTGTATTCGATCACATGAAATCACAGCAGCCTCCATCGTCTTCTACTTTTCCCCATTCCTTCATGAGGCTGCTGAGGAGGGGTGTGGGGGGGCTTCTATATGGATAGAATGAATATTATACGGATAAGTTCCCACTGGCACATTTGTTGCTATCTACACCCTGTTACCCACATTCACACTACTAGAAATATCTTCAACCAAACCTGCCGTGTGTGAACAGCTCCATCTGTGTGTGGACTTTCTCTCTTACTAACCAGCTGTGTAATCGCCTCTTTCCTCTAACCTTCCGCTTTTCTCTCGCTTTTTCTTCTATCCTGTCCTGTCTGTGAATGGGGGCGCACAGATCCTTTCAATTTCCGACGCCGTCGACGGTCTGTCTCAAATCTTATCCTTTCCTCAATAAACCTACGATGGCGCCCATCTTCCTGTTAAACACTGACACAGCCATGTTCACTGCTAAGACTCCTAACCTGACATATTCATTGGTAAAAGTACCTTTCCTCTCTATACTGGAATGTCTAATTGGCTCCGTTTTGACTGTGTAGGATTTTTTTCCCTCCCGCCATAGTTTTAGGAGCGCCGTCGCCCTAGTTTTTGGAGCGCGGTGGGCGACTGTCTCAAATGTCTTGATTTTCTTTGGTTCTGCAGATCATCCAATCCGTTCTCTGAACCGCTCAAGTTCGCACCTTGTATGTTGTGGCACTGGTCGGTTATGTGCATGTACAAAAATACAGATGTATATGCTGTAGACTAATTTGTGGCGTTTTGTTGTTAGTTTAACTAGAGTTTTGGAGTATTAAAAAAATTTAAAAAACATGACAGCTTTCTAGCTATTGTCTACCGTATTGCAGCCACCCCCATTCCCATAGCAGCAACACCCCCAAACCATGTTTTCCTAATCTTGCACGGCCTTTAAGTGTGTGTATGTAGTGGAGGCCCCATCCCTGTACGGGCAGCACAGCTGGGAGTAGTAGTCACCTGTGCAATGACCTTCTATTCATTATGAATAATCCAGTGATGCTGGTTTGGGATCCTGTACTGATTCGGAGTTACTCCTCTATTCTACTGCAGAGCTGCACTTACTATTCTCTGTCATGTAGTGTACCAGTGACTACACTAGCAGTATAGTGAGTGTAGCTCTGGAGTATAATACAGGATGTAAACTCAGATCAGTACAGGATAAAGTAATGTCAGTATGTACACAGTGCTACACAGCATATATTGAGTGCAGCTCTGGAGTATAATACAGGATGTAACTCGGATCAGTAACAGGATAAGTAATGTCATGTATGTACACAGTGACTGCACCATCAGCAGAATAGTGAGTCAGCTCTGGAGTATAATCAGGATTACTCAGATCAGTACAGGATAAGTAATGTCATGTATGTACACAGTGACTGCACCAGCAGCAGAATAGTGAGTGCAGCTCTGGAGTATAATACAGGATGTAACTCAGGATCAGTACAGGATAAGTAATGTCATGTATGTACACAGTGACTGCACCAGCAGCAGAATAGTGAGTGCAGCTCTGGAGTATAATACAGGATGTAACTCAGGATCAGTACAGGATAAGTAATGTCATGTATGTACACAGTTTATTTAATTATTATGAGACTTCTAATCTTTTTTTTTTCTAGTAGTTTTCCTTTGCTCTCTATTTCTAAGTCTCGGTTGGAGACTTGGTTCCCCCCTCTCCTCCTCTCCATAGACTCTTCTGTAATCTCGCACCTCTTGTGTGCTTCTGTCTTTCTGTAGTCAGACTTTCATTTTAAACAATTGTAACATATTTTTCACTCTTTCATAAGATCTCTGCTTGCTGCCTGTGATTCTGTGGATGTACGGTCCTAATATTTCCCACAGCTGAGGGTTTGTTGCAGATGTAACTAGTGTAAACCATCCTCATGTGATTCAGTATATTTTGGTTTCTGATTTCTCCCACTCACTGACAGAAAGCAGAGGATGTGTAGATTATGTTGTGTGTATATGATGGTGTTCCTAGGGTATAGCACCCACCTCACCATACATGTGTCCTGATACATGTCTGCACCTATTAACCCTTTCTGTTCTCTCACCTGAATTAACAGATTCTTTCCGCGGGCCTCAAGTCTATCCTAACGCTTCCCATTTCCATGCTGAACCCTCTACAGTAGCTGGCCTATATGGAGGTAGGTGACCTGGGGTAGTGTTTGGATAGTGATATCTTGTATCTTACATGTGTCCTGATACACGGTACAGACCATGGATACATTACAGAACATTGCTCTGTGCTGCGTATAATGGGGGGTCTCGGGTCATTCAGACTTCTCTGCTGGTTGAATGCTCGCTTGTTGGCAGCTTGTCCTGCCATCGGGATGCACAAAGAAAGATGCCCAGCAAGTAGTCTGCATGTGAGTGAGGCTTGGCAGAGGTTCAGCCTTGCTAAATGCAGCATCCTACCCATGTGTGAGCTAGGAAAACACACAACACACACACTGCTTCTGTATCTATTACCCATCTCCATCAGGTGCAGATAGGGACAGCGCCACCCCTGCCCACAGGACATGTGTGGTATTGCAGCTCAGCCTCCTCCAACTGAGCTCCAATTCCGAGTGCAACCACATAGACAGGTGTCGCGCTGTCAATGACTGAAAAGGCATCTACCACCAGAATGAAGGATTGTATACAAATGAGCCTGAGGGGCTCCATAGGTGTTAATGAAGCCTGGAGCCCCTCAGGCTCATTTGCATAAAGCCTTTCATCCTGGTGGTAGATGTCCTTTAAAGTAATCCTGTTTTTCTTACTCTGGAGAACCCCTTCAAAGAGACCCTGTCATCAACTTTAAACTACCATGCCGTTTAAGTTAGGGATGAAATGTAATTTTCTAGAATTCCCTCCTTTACCTATAAAGTAAAATCTTCCCCAATTCAAGCACATATAACTCCTCATCCCATTTTCTCATGAGACGAGTCAAGTTTAGAGGTTGCGGGAGGGGTGTCACTTCAGAAACCGTTATATCTTGTTCTAAAGCAACTAGAACCATGCTTTGTTTCATATTAAAGATAAGAATCTCATCTTTTAGATGACATCAGGCATGTGGTTCTGTGAGCTACAGAACCGGAAGCACAGGCAGCTAAAGAGATAGTTGGAAATTCTGCAGATGAAGATCCAGTTCCAGCCTATTTTTTAACTTCCTTTGTGTCCATTTCTGAAGATCACAGAGCCGTAAGCTTAGTACGATATGAAAGATGAGATCCATATCTTTAATATGACATAGGCATGTTTTCTAGGTCCTATAGAACAGAATTTAGAGCCTGAAGTGACACTCCCCCTGCAACAACTAAACTTGACTCATCTCATGTGAAAATGCAATGAGATGAATCATATTTGTCTGAATTTGGAGATTTTTTTTTAAAAGGTTAAACCGGGTGAGAGTCTACATAATAGGGAATTCTAGAGAGGACATTTCATCACTTACCTGAAGGGGCTGGTAGTTTTAGTGGGGTAAAAGCTGGTGACAGGTTCCCTTTAAGCAGATGAATCTATAACCAGCCTTGTAGGTCATTGCTGATCTAGAGTTGACCTACTTTTGCATAGCAGCTCACACATCGCTATGGCCTGTCCTGGAATATGTCTGTTTTATGTAAAGTTGCGTTTTTACTTTAAGTTAATGCCTTGTAAGGACTTCAGAATCCCGGAAAACCGGGCGCTAACCTCTTATATCCTTATTATAATAGCAGCCATGTGTCCTCGGAGTATGTCGGGGTCTTGTCTCATGATCCGTCATTGTGTCTTGCAGGGTTCACACCATCTCTAGCCGTTCAACCACAGACCTCCGGTGGCCTTAACGTCGATTTCGATTCGGTTTTCGGCAACAAGTCTCCCACTAACATCAATGTAGACCCCACCGGTAAGAGCTGCAAACACGGGGGGTCAAAGTGTATTTCATATATTAGTTCAGTTCTATTAGATAAGATGATGATGGTGTCGCCCCACCAAAGATCCTCCGTGCGGAAGCCCAGCAGTGATAATGTATCACACCCGTCTTGATTGATATCAGCGGCTGATTGTAGAGTTTCCAAAATTGCAATGGTAACTTGGTGGCCCAACACCTTTGTGGGGTCAGAGGTCATAGATTGCATTTTTCTCCACTACAACAAGATGAATGCATGACATGTTGTTCACAAACACAAATCTTCCATATTTAATCTTGGGAAGATACAGAACTTTTCCTTTATGTAGAGAATATTCTTTAGATCTATTATATCAGTCTGTTATGTTTTAGGGTAGCACGGTGGCTCAGTGGTTAGCATTACAGCCTTGCAGCACTGGAATCCTGGGTTCAAGTCCCTCCCAGGTCAACATCTGCAAAGAGTTTGTATGTTCTCTCTGTGTTTGCATGGGTTTCCTCTGGGTCCTCCGGTTTCCTCCCACACTCCAAAACATACTTTTAGGTTGATTATATTGTGAGCCTCATTGGGGACAGGGAGTGATTTGGCAAGTTCTTTGCAGTGCTGCGTGTGTGCTATATAAATAAAGAATTACTATTATTCTAATAGTTGTCTTCCTCCTCAGGCTTTGACGACATGGGAGGGCTGCTGAAGCCAACCGTAGCGTCTCAAAATCAGAGCATGCCCCCATCCAAAATCCCTCCCGGCAAGCTGGTGTCTGATGACCTGGACTCCTCTCTGGCCAACCTGGTGGGAAGTGAGTATGGATACCGCAATAACGCTCCTACCGACCCATGTCAACCATTAGACGGCATCTTATCATCGGTTCTGTTTCTCTCTTAGATCTGGGCATCGGGAACGGGACAGCAAAAATAGTGAGTGCAGCTCTGGGGTATAATACAGGATGTAACTCAGGATCAGTACAGGATAAGTAATGTCATGTATTTTAAACAATTGTAACATACTTTTCACTCTTTCATAAGATCTCTGCTTGCTGTCTGTGATTCTGTGGATGTACTTGCCTAATATTTCCCACAGCTGAGGGTTTGTTGCAGATGTAACAAGTCTAAACCATCCTCATGTTATTCAGTATATTTTGGTTTCTGATTTCTCCCACTCACTGACAGAAAGCAGAGGCTTTGTAGCCCAGTGTAGATTAGTATGTTGTGTGTATATGATGGTGTTCCTAGGGTATAGCACCCGTCTCGCCATACATGTGTCCTGATACATGTCTGCACCTATTAACCCTTTCTATTCTCTCACCTTAATTAACAGATTCTTTCCGCGGGCCTCAAGTCTATCCTAACGCTTCCCATTTCCATACTGAACCCTCTACAGTAGCTGGCCTATATGGAGGTAGGTGACCTGGGGCTCATCCAGCTGAGTGTTTGGGTAGTGATATCTTGTATCTTACATGTGTCCTGTAATGTATCCATGGTCTGTACCTTGTATCAGAACATTGCTCTGTGCTGCATATAATGGGGGGTATCGGGTCATTCAGACTTCTCTGCTGGTTGAATGCTCGCTTGTTGGCAGCTTCTCCTGCCATCGCAATGCACAAAGAAAGATGCCCAGCAGGTAGCCTGCATGTGAGTGAGGCTTGGCAGACATTCAGCCATGCTAAATGCAGCATCCTACCCATGTGTGAGCGAAGAAAACACACAACACATACACTGCTTCTATATCTATTACAGGTGCAGACGGGGGCAGCGCCACCCCTGTCCATAGGACATGTGTGGTATTGCAGCTCAGCCTCCTCCACTTTAGTGCAACCGAACTTCAGTTCCACGTGCAACCACGTAGACTGGTGTTGCGCTGTTAATGACTTAAAGGGCATCTACCAACAGGATGAAGAACTGTATGCAAATGAGCCTGAGAGGTCTCCAGGCTCCATAGGTGTTAATGAAGCCTTGAACCCCTCAGGCTCATTTGCATAAAGCCTTTCATCAACTTTAAACTACCAGGCCGCTTGGGTCAGGGATGAAATGTAATTTTCTAGAATTCCCTCCTTTATGTGAAATCTCACCCGTTTACCTATAAAGTAACATCTTCCCCAATTCAAGCACATATGACTCCTCATCCAATTTTCACATGAGATGAGTCAAGTTTAGAGGTTGCGGGGTTTGTGTCACTTCAGAAACCTTTTATGTCTTGTTCTATAGCAACTAGAACCATGCTTTGTGTCATATTAAAGGACGCCTGTCATCAGGTCTGTGTCACTTGTCCTGTCACCACTACCTGTTGGAGCAGCTCACAAGGATCCCATCCCAGGCTTTATCTAGTTATTTCATAACATTAATCATTGTAAAATCATCTTTTCTTTATTATGTAAATTAGGCTGGTCACATGGTCAGAGACAGTGATGTCACTGCTGTTCCCCCTCCCCTCTCCTCCCCCTGCTCATGTCTGTGTGTATTGTATAGTAAAGCATTGCTAGTGTGTGTGCTGTATCTGCTGACATGCTGCATCCTCCTAATACACAGAGACACAGACATCGGCTACACAAGTACCTGACATGTTCTGCTATACACATGTGAGAGACACAGACATCAGCTACACATGTACCTGACCTGTGCTGCTATAACATGGCTGCATCCTGGAGCTGTTGTATCTTACGCACGCACGCACACACGCACACACACGCTGCAGGAGGCGTGGCCACCAGCAAGCACATGGAGCAGCTGTCAGTCATGCACTGGGGGTGTGGCTGTGCCTCCCACTCATGAATAGAGTGGACAGCTTGAATATGCTAATGCTTCATTGGACATTTCACAGGTCATTTGCATACAGCTTTAGGACCTCATTGCTTAGGTGTACAGGCATGTAGAGGGACAATGAAGGGATAGAGGCAATGCTCTCTAATGGCAGTTTATGAAAATATATTTAGTTTAGGGGGTTATTTTGCATGACGGGTTCTCTTTAAAGATAAGAATCTCATCTTTCAGATGACATTGGACATGTTGTTTTGTGAGCTACAGAACTGGACACACAGGCAGCTAAATACATAGTTGGAAATTCTGCAGATGAAGATCCAGTTCCAGCCTATTTTTGTTACTGCCTGTGTGTCCAGTTCTGTAGATGAGCGCCGTAAGCTTAGTGTGATCTAAAAGATGAGATCCATATCTTTAATATGACATACGGCATGTTTCTAGGTCCTATAGAACAGAATTTAGAGCCTTCTGAATTGACAATAACCAAGGCAACAACTAAACTTGACTCATCTCATGTGAAAATGGAATGAGTTGAATCATATTTGTCTGAATTTGGAGATTTTTTTTCTAAATGGGTAAACAGGTGAGAGTTTACATAATAGGGAATTCTAGAGAGGACATTTCATCCCTTACCTGAAGGGGGCTGGTATGGGGTAAAAGCTGGTGACAGGTTCCCTTTATGCAGATGAATCTACAACCAGCCTTGTAGGTCATTGCTGATCTAGAGTTGACCTTCTTTTGCATAGCAGCTCACACATCGCTATGGCCTGTCCTGGAATATGTCTGTTTAATGTAAAATTGCGTTTTTACTTTAAGTTAATACCTTGTAAGGACTTCAGAATCCCGGAAAACCGGGCGATAACCTCTTATATCCTTACTATAATAGCAGCCATGTGTCCTTGGAGTATGTAGGGGTCTTGTCTCATGATCCGTCATTGTGTCTTGCAGGGTTCACACCATCTCTAGCCGTTCAACCACAGACCTCCGGTGGCCTTAACGTCGATTTCGATTCGGTTTTCGGCAACAAGTCTCCCACTAACATCAATGTAGACCCTACCGGTAAGAGCTGCAAACACGGGGGTCAAAGTTTATTTCATATTATGGTGTCGCCCCACCAAAGATCATCTGTGCGGAATCAACGTCTTGATTGATATCAGCGGCTGATTGTAGAGTTTCCAAAATTGCAATGATCACTGGGAGGCCCAACACCAGCACCCCCAGTTATCTATTGTAATGTTTGGGGAGAATTGAATACCCACTGACCCATCACAGGGAAGTGAAGCTTTACATTGTTATTGTTTTTGTTCTATATGAATGTTTTATTTTATTTGTATATGTCCCCTATGATTTGTAAAGCGCTACGGAATATGATGGCGCTATATAAATAATTATTATTATTATTCCCATCTTCTAGTATATGTCATGACCTATAAGATGGGGTCCGATCTCTGGTCTCCCTACAGATCCTGTCTTCTAGTAGTGTTAGTAGACTGCTCCATTCTTGCTATAGGGACTGTCTTCTAGCAGGACCTTCGCCCTTTGTGGGGTCAGAGGTCATAGATTACATTTTTCTCCACTACAACAAGAGGAATGCATGACCTGTTGTTCGCTTCTAAAGGCAAACACAAATCTTCCAAATCTAATCTTGGGAAGATACAGAACGTTCCTTTGTGTAGAGAATATTCTTTAGATCTATATGTCAGTCTGTTATGTTTTAGGGCAGCACGGTGGCTCAGTGGTTAGCATTGCAGCCATTGCAGTCCCTCCCAGGTCAACATCTGCAAAGAGTTTGTATGTTCTCTCTGTGATTGGGTTTCCTCTGAGTCCTCCGGTTTCCTCCCACACTCCAAAACATACTGGTAGGTTGATTAGATTGTGAGCCCTATTGGGGACAGGGACTGATTTGGCAAAGTTCTGTACAGCGCTGCGTAATCTGTGTGCGCTATATAAATAAAGAATTATTATAATTCTAATAGTTGGCTTCCTCCTCAGGCTTTGACGACATGGGAGGGCTGCTGAAGCCGACCATAGCGTCTCAAAATCAGAGCATGCCCCCATCCAAAATCCCTCCCGGCAAGCTGGTGTCTGACGACCTGGACTCCTCTCTGGCCAACCTGGTGGGAAGTGAGTATGGACACCGCAATAACGCTCCTTCCGACCCTTGTCAACCATTAGACGGCATCTTATCATCAGTTCTGTTTCTCTCTTAGATCTGGGCATCGGGAACGGGACAGCAAAAAAGTAAGTGAGAGGAATGTGGGAAGAGGATGGAAATCCAGAACATTTATTTTTAGACTAATGCACGGACTTATTCAATATCCTATCCTTGCAGTGATGTTCACTGGAGTCAGCCAGGAGAGAAGAGACTGACAGGAGGGACCAATTGGCAGCCAAAAGTGGCCCCAACAACAACCTGGAATCCAGCGACTCTGGTGAGGAGCCATAGCTGTAACACAGCGACACAAATATTACATTTACATTGGAGGATTTAGGTGAAATTCTATTCTTGAACAAAATGTTTCTATTTTTGGCGTAAATTAATTAAGCTCCAATAATTAACGCATCTATATAATGATTGGAGATAATTTGCTCTGTGCAGCGGTGTGGAATCTGTTGGCACAGTATAACGGAATTATTATTATTTATAATACTAAGCACCAAGTCACCTGCAGAGGTACAGAATGAAAAGAGAATATTTTCATTGTCTGCAGCCACCAGCAGGGGGAGCTTCCTGTATGCAGTGTTGGTAAAGCAACTGTGTTGTCACCAGGGTCACTTATTCAATAAACCTTCCTTGTAAATTAAGTGTCGTAGAACATGGGCATGCCGATGAGCATTTTGGTGCACCATGGGAGTGGCCATGTGGACCGTTGCACCCTCTATTGTCCATTGCTCTTCCTAGTGCCTGACCTTGCTTTCCTCTATCAATCTGGCCATGGAAGGGTCTTTACAATCTTACACCCACTCCTATGAGTCAGACCCCTCGCTCTGCCGTGCGGCCACCCGCGGTCTCTACAATTGCCCTTTGGTTGGTCCTTGGGGAGGATGGGATTCCCAGATGTGTATAGCATGCATCAGCTACTAGAATTGCCCCCTTCCATAAAGCCCCTCTAGTAGGGGGTGGCATCTATCAGTCCTGGTATTGCCCCTCTAGCAGTGTAATGTCTGTATTGTGTTGTGTAAGTGTCTCTTCTAATCCTGTGTTATTGCATTGTATAACTGTTCGGCTCGATGACCCATAAAACAGAATGGCATGCATTTCCCACCATACGTAAGTGAAACCAAAGAAAACGGCCTCTCTGCTTTCCTCTGGCATGCAGTCGTGATTAACCACTATCTCGCCGGTGCCTCACACTAATCACGGTTTGATTGTGTGGTTTGGGGTCCTAAATCTTTTTGTGCTGCATCCTACCACTAATGGCATGGAGAGCTGCCATGCTTCTAGCTTGGGGCGCGGAGCAAACCTCAGAGCTATGGGAGACGGGCTATCCTCTGCTGCAGTGATGACAGTTTTTGCATGTCCCTTCCTCACTTCCCTGGTTATTGTAATCATCAGAATGATCCGACTGTGCAGACAATCTTAAGGATTCCCCTCCTGTTCACTTTACATTCACATTCTACAGGTTCAAGTGATTAAATTCTATGCGCCTTTTACTGCCACTAGAGGGGGCTGACTGCATACTGTGGTGGTACAGAGATCGGTTTGTAGTGTGCATTCGGCTCCCTCTAGTGGCGACTGAAGGCAGATGGAATATTGTTTGTATAACTTGTCTAGGCTGGAGGTTTTTGAGAGTACACCTCTGTACACCTCAAGCAAAACTTTCATGTTCTGGAAGTGACTTTCATAGATGTGAAATTAAGGAATCACTCACCCAATGAGCTTTGGTAGGTTTTTGGTTTTCTACATTCCTCATGTATCCTTTCGTGTCCATACACCTCCTATGTTCTCCTTGTCCTTAAACACCATAATGTTAAATCCTTGAAGGGTCTTGCACATCTACCGGGATGAAAGACTGTATGCATATGAGACTCAGGGGCTCCAGGCTGCATTGACACCTATAGAGCCTGGAGCCCCTCAGGCTAATTTGCATACAGTCATTCATCCTGGTGGTAGATGCCCTTTAGCACCTTACCAGGATTAACTAATGGAAGTCCCTTCAAGGAGTGTAACATGATGGTGTCTGAGGACAAGGAGAACATGGGAGGTGTATGGACACTGTATTTTATGCATTGAGCCTGGCTGCTAGATCAGCAGTACAAGAGCTCAGGGTGGGTCCGCCTAATGTAGCCCATATAGGGGGGGTCCCCTGTTCAGTATCTTTGACCACAGTAGATGGGAGACAAAGCCATCCTTGTAGATCCTTGTAGAAGTGAATGGAGCAGCGCTCCAGCATCTGAACGTGTGTGTCCACATTCTCATGATTACCGGGGGTTGCCGAAATCAAACCCATAGGAAGTTGAGATCTTTCTGTAAGTTATACCAAAGCGCTGCTGGTGATGTGTTGGCAGTCGCATGACCACAGTAAAATTGGGGAAAAACAAGCGTAGATATAGATTGTAAAGAGAAGATTTCCACTGCCTGCAGCCACCAGCAGGGGGAGCTTCCTGTATTCAGTGTTGGTAAAGCAACTGTGTTGGCTCCCGGGGTCACATATTAACTAGACCTGTCCTTGTAAATGAAGTGTCCTAGACCAAAGGTATACGGATGAGGATTTGGTGCACTATGGGCGTGGTCATGTGGTCTGGTGCACCCAGTGTCACTACCTAGTGCCTGACATTACACGTTACTAGAGTATTTTTCACGTAGGCTGTAACGCTGTGTCTGTGACATAACTTGTTATCCTTCCCCGGCTGTCCAGTCCTGACACAAGACGTCTATTCATAACTAATCACTTGCGGGATGTGGCGTCTTCCTCTAATAATCGTGTGTGGCGTCTCTGGGTGTGTGGATTCGGCCTCCTGCTTGATAAACTTTTTGTGATTTTTTTTTTTGGCTTGTGATTCACGTTTTGAGCACAGATGCCCGGCCATCCGTGCAGCACATGACTTCTTGCTTTGGGTCACCAGCACTGCATGGCTGCCGGTCACACCGCTCGCCCGGAAGGTCATAGATTTGTATCATATCATCTGTTTTTATTACTCCAGGCTCCACCAATAATGGCGTATCCAGCCACGACACCCACAGGGGTCACAGCGTTTGGAATGGTAAGTGTCCATGTGTCCAGCGGCATGTGTAATGTATGGGGGGGGGACCCCCTGTAATGTATGGGGGGGGGGCCCCCCTGTAATGTATGGGGGGGGGGGGGGGCCCCCCTTTAAAGTTTGGGGGGGGGCCCCCCCTGTAAGGTTGGGGGGGGGGGGACCCCCTGTAATGCGGGGATTTACCTCTTGAGAACTTGGGGTTGTGTTTCCCACTATGTGACATTGGGCCCTGTGCACATTGGATCGGTGATGGTCAGTGAACCCATTGAATGTGTACCGCACCAGATACATGACGAGGCTTAGGCTTAGGCCTCTTGACAGCGGACAGCAAGCAGAACTACACCAGGTCGGAACTGGCGAAGTTTTGCGAAAACAACCAGTGACCATACCCATCCCCTCTGCGCCTTCTACACACCCACATGGTGTGGTGGTGGTATATATGTGATTTCTTACATTGCACAAGAATATGCGAATATTCCACTGATTCTACTCCAGTAACCTGGCATAGAAGCAGTGATTTATCAACCCCACAATCATGTCAAATAAGACACGTGTAGTGCGTATGTATACATTATATACTTATACACTCCATACACACAATATATACTGACCTAGAGGAGGTGGAGATGAGATCCTAGCTCTGCCGTCCTGCTGTCCCCTCTCCTGATATTACTTATCTGGGCTCTGCTGTGTACTGTGGAGGATGTGCAGTGTTATATACTATGCTGTACACTGTGCAGTATAATATGTATAAGACGGTGCATATCCTCCTTTCTGTAGGGTCGGGTCTGGCGTCCTGGGCCCGGTAGCTGCAATGGCTGCTGCCCCTGTAGTGACGCCCCTGGGCTTGTGATCTTGCTCTGATTTGGGGGTCTGATCCTCATGTACATGTTATTTGTCTTGCAGCCTCCACAGATGGGAGCTGTACCTGTAATACCACAGCAAGCGTTGATATACAACCAGCCTGTTATGAGACCACCTAATCCCTTTGGCCCTGTATCAGGAGCACAGGTAGGTTCTGGCATGTAGTGAGCGCTGACTAGCGGGGGCTCCGGTAGAGGGTTTCCTGCTGTAGATGGGGGGAGATGTATGGCAGTCGTGTTCTGCACAGTAAATATATCTTGTATTTTACGGACCTTGGGGTGCTCGGCACATAAGTCTTTATTGTTGCAATTTGTCATCCCAAAAATGACATCTTCACAGTATAATGTTAAAGGAAACCTACCATCACAATCCATCCTGATAAACCAGGGACACTTACCCAGAGATCCAGGCACCAGGACTGTGGTCATCTTCTTATATTTCTTATACTACTTATACATCTTCCTTCTAAAATCAACTTTTCGAATTATGCTAATGAGCATGATGTGCTCTTGGAGGCGTTACCAGAGCCCCTCCCTTCTGCAGTTTCAAGGTCTATTACACGGTCTTCACCTCCCTCTTTTAACTCGGCACTTCGCCCTTCACTCTGCCTGCTGTATCCTCGCATAGTGGGAGGGGGAAGTGCTCTGCACAGTGTAACAGCTTTTGAGGCTACAGCATGAAGGGGCTCTGGGAATGCCTCTTAGAGCTCATTAGCATAATTTTAAATGTTGATTTTTAGATGGGAGGCCATGGATAACCTGTATCTGTGAATAAGTGTCCCTGATTTATCATGTTTGGTTCTGATGGTAGATTTCATATAAAGAGATTGTGTAATGAAGAAATCCCTTTACAAATGGAAGCCGGCACAGTCACCCGGATTCTCCTGTCCTGGGGCAGATATGGCCTCAGAAGAAATGAAGTATAATACCCCAGGGTAATTATAGGTAATTACCCCTGAGGGGCTATTTATTCCTTCTCTGAGGGGCTTCCATAGCCCCTGTATATGACCAAATGTGAATAGGGGGGTAGAAGGGGAGTATTACTGCAGCATCAGACTACAGAGGTCTAGACTGTAGTCTGTTACCATGGAGAAACATCGGCATGCATAGGAGACATAGACCTAAAACAGTAGGGGAATTTTCAATTAAAGGGGTTGTCCCAAGTTTAGAAATAAGCAGATCCATGAAGGTCTAATTGCTGGGATCCATGTATGGACCTCTGCTATCCAGAGAATGGGGACAGGTGGAGCTGCAGGATTCGGCATGCACCCTACTGCTCCATTCCATTCCATGTTGGGGGGGTCTCAGCAGCTGGACCCTCACTGATCACCTTGGATAACTTCTAGCCTTGGGACACCCCCTTTAAGGCTTCTTCATAGGCATATAATATTTTTTGCATTAATGGTGCTGTCTCTTTACCCCCTCCTGGGGTCATTACACCCCTATGTATGAATGTATCTATATTCCTCTCCGTCCTACACAAGCGTTTAATCCTCGCTTTATCCGAAATTGGTTTGGCCTTTTTTTCTAATCTTTTATTTCATTAGTTGGGAGGTCATACAATGACATGCGCCGCCCTCCCCCCTCCCCGGCTCATCCCTTCTAATCCTCCATCATATAAATGGAGAAATCTCTGTGGTCTGGGCTCGCCCCCTTGGACGTGATCCCTGTCTCATTACACCGGGCTGTGCCTGAGGGGGGCGCTGACGCTGGGTCCTCTGTGTATGCGGGTGGGATGAGGATGATTCTTCTTTGCTTGTCTGTACTTCTGTGATCTCGGTTTCTGTCCGGGGGTCCTTGTTTTTCATGCCCTTTGTGCCTCTCCTCTCGCCCAGTTGTCTGCAGCCTCCAGCCCTTCCAGTCAGAGTCCTCACTCAGCGCCCGGGAAGGAGCCCTATCCACAGCTCTCTTTACAGGATTTCTTATAGGACCATATAGGTATAGGAAGAGCGCCCCCCACTGGCTGCTTCTCAGACTCCTCCTCCTGGGGCTTTGTCACCGTTTTTTATTTTCAGTTTTACCCCCTTCTTTCTGCACTTACCTGGTTTGACCCTGCACTCACTGCTCCGTCCACCGCCCTCACATGCAGAATAGTTTGGCTAAGTTGGGGGGGGGGGGGATGACAACCAACGTGTAGACAGTTTCCAATAACAACCATCAGAATTTAGAGCAAACTCCAGAATAATATAAAAGCTAAATGTAAATGGGCAATGACTTTCATAGGGGAACGTAGATTTTGATATAACTCACCCCCCTCCATGGTTTTAAATAATAAGCCGGCAGGGCCTGGAGTTGTATAGTCTGGTATGATGCAACAGAGCACTGGGTGGTACTGGGGCAACCATATGATGCCCAGCAAAGTATTGGAGCTTCCTCTTAATCCTGAAATAGTCTCTGTAGATTAGGATCCTCTTCCAAAATGTCTGCCTTAGGATGTACATTGTTAGAGGATAAGTCACCAGTTTCAGATTAGTGGGGGTCAAACGGCCACTTTGTTGTGGCCATGCCAAGGTACTGCAGCTTTTTGACCAGATAAATTAACTTTGATCATAGATGCCATGGACCCACCTCCATGGATGGCTCCTCCTCCAAATGGGCATATTTCAAGTGGGGGGGCTGTGAGATATCCCTGGTCTCACTAGAAACCTAGGTAGTTTTGGAGACTTTTCTCACAATGATCTTTCAGTACCAAGACGCTGCTGTCCCTTTGCCTCTTCTTCCCTGCAAATCACCTGATCCTTCTCCTTTTTCTTCACCTTTTTCTGATGCTCCCCCGCCTCTTCCTCTTGCCGCTTTCCCCCGCCTCTTCCTCTTGCCGCTTTCCCCGCTTTCCCACCCCACCGCCTCTTCCTCTTGGCGCTTTCCCACCCCACCGCCTCTTCCTTTTCCTCCTCTTGAGTTTTATGTTTTTGTGGGTCACTCAATAATTTCCAGTTTATTTTAGGCCTGATGTCCACAGCTTTGAGCCGTTTCTTGCATGCCATACCTCCGGATTATTTACACTTGTATTTTAGTTTTCCCCCCACTTGTTCTTGAAGGTTTGGATTGTCACTGGTGTGGATTATTTTATCTGTTCTCCTAGCTTGGTCCATGATACAACACGCTGGTTTCTGGGGCTTCATCAGTCTCATGGGTTGTGTCCTGCTCGGTCTCATTCAGCTGCCCTCTTCATGATGACTATTAAAGAGACTCCAGAACTAGCTTGAAGATTAACTGTCAAAAAAACTTTTTGGAACACCCCTTTAATGCCATGTAGAAACCTGTTGTATCATGTCCTGGCCTCCTCTAGCCGCTGGTCCAGCCTCATCCTCTGCTTCCCCTCCTTCATGTACGTGTCTCCTCTCTTCCAGATGCAGTTCATGTAACCCAGCTGGACGGGAGCACCCATAGAAGATGGAAAAAAAAAGTAAAAATAAAATCCCGACTTCTAGTCAAATCCAAGCTGCTGATAAGAAGTTCTCTCTCCAGTTCCTCACGAATGGTACCAGAACGGGCTGCCAGCTGCACAGAACAGGGGGGCGGAGCTACAATCTCTCAAGCCACAATGCGCTCCTTTCGGCCACACTGCGCTCCTTTCGGCCACACCGCGCTCCCACTAACCGTGGGGATACAGTAGATTTTCCTTTTATTTTCTGGGAGTGTCATGTATTTTCGGCCTTATACGGTGTGAAGTGAAGGAGAGGAGAGACGAGACGAGAAGTTTGTGTCACATGAAACGAGGGTCACGCCCCCTGCCCCACCCCCCCTGAGATCTATAAATATATATATATATTCAGTTTGCAGTAGACATTCCTTTATGTATTATTTGTATTTATTTATGATTATGTATCACCTTATGCCATATGTACGGATGTATACAGGTTGGGGTTTTGTTTTTTTTAATTTTTTGGGTATTTTTTTAAAACAAAAAATTTTTTATGAAAGTAATTCCATACCGAGCACTAAATATTTTAAGTCCGTATACTGCTAAACAGGGGGGGGGGGTACTCGACCAGGGGTTCTATCGAGCTGCTTTAATTCCAATAGTGGGAGATGTGCCTAGAGGGGGGGGGTTGTTAGGAAAGAGCACTACATTTTACATCTGATTTTATTTGGGGGAGGGGGGGTTGTGGGGGGGATATAGCTTTGTGCTTGGCAGATGTTTTACATTGGACATTGGTGATGCCTTTTAAGAAGAAAAATAGGAAAAAAAAATATGAATGTGAGGAATTGCTTTCATCGTATGGTTTCCTTTAACATCCCCTTTAAGGTTTGGTGGGAGGGCGGAGGGGATTTTTTTGAAACTGTCACTTTAAGTGCCATAACACGTTTTTTCCATATTCTGATTTGGGGGATGAGGGGTTAAGTCCCCGTTACCTCCCCTTGGACTCTTCCCGCTGTGACTCATTGCTGATACAGGTGACGACCCACCAAGTGTTACACCCCACAGGAGGGCGCCGTGTCCGACCCTTGTCATGCAGTGCCTTGCAGCCGCACACCCACCCTGCACCCATTCTGTTATAAAGGGGAACACACCCCTTCCCCCCGGCGCTGTTGATCAGCGCTCGTCATGTAAATAAATCTTTAAAAAAAAAAGAAACGCTGGAAGGGAAAGTAAGGAAAAGGGAAATTCTCGGCATGAAAGCAATTCTGTACATGGAACGCACCTGCTGCATTGTCTCTGCAGATTCTATTTTTGTTGAAAATATAAAAATTGTATGTGGTCAGGAAATTGGTGGATTTTCAAATAAAATTCAGCTTCAACAGGTTTTCTTGCGTTTTTTGTGATGGTTTATTGTGAAATCAGAGGAAATTGGCCACTTAGACTGAGACCCCTCGACACATTCCGATCCTGGCGCCCCCTACAGGAGGATGACTTTAAGCTGATTGGCCAACGTGTGTTATGATGACGGCCCTATACTGCTGAACAGTCCCAATCTGTTCTGGCTTTTAGAAAAGAGGGTCTCAAGCTGCTAATGTGTTACATGTTCTTAAAGGGATATTCCAGGTTTTGTTATGTCTAAGTGATCAGTATCAGATTGCTGGTGGACAAACTGTCAATCACGTCATTTGTCAACTCGGACAAGAGCCCCCTGGTGTGTTTACAGCCACAAAGCACAGCATCTGATATTGTACAGTGGCCATGCTAAGTATTGCAGCTCAGTCGCATGCAATTAAATGGGACTGATGGGCGTAACTTTACCAGACCACAGGAACGGAGAGGCGGCGGAGAAGGAGCTGCAGGAACGGGGGGAGGCGGCGGGGAAGGGGAGCTGCAGGAACGGGGTGGAGGAGGGAGGGAGCTGCAGGAACGGGGGGAGGGGGCGGAAGGGGAGCTGCAGGAACGGGGTGGAGGAGGGAGGGAGCTGCAGGAACGGGGTGGAGGCGGCGAGAGGGAGCTGCAGGAACGGGGTGGAGGAGAGAGGGAGCTGCAGGAACGGGGTGGAGGATTGAGGGAGCTGCAGGAACGGGGTGTAGGCGGCGAGAGGGAGCTGCAGGAACGGGGTGGAGGAGAGAGGGAGCTGCAGGAGGGGGGAGATGACAGATGCAACATAGGGGATTTAGCAATGTGTCTCAGGTTCCACCAGTCTCTAGCAGGAAAACACTCGTCTTTTCTGCGCCAGATTTATCACTGATTTATCACCTCCTTTTAGTTGGTCTAAACTGTGCGCCAGAATTTTAGGTGCACGATTTACGATTTCCCACAAGCCATGCCCCTTTATCGATAGGCCACGCCCATCCACCCCAAACACCACGGCCCTTTAATCAGCCAAGGCGAGAAAGTTCCAAAAAAAGGTCTAAAAGCCTTGATAACTGCGGTGCAAGGCATTGTAGACAGATTTTGGCACAAAACCACCAGAATTGTGGCGTTAGTGTGTTTATAAATCCCCGACCCCCCCCCAATGTGTTACTGGTGGCTACATGGAGCAGAGGAAAGTGCTACTTCTTGACATGAAAAATTGGGGCCAATGATTCTTGAGGCAATATAGTCACAAGAAATTCACAATGGAGTTCAGGGTTTGCAGAGTTATGAT
Organism: Engystomops pustulosus; assembly: GCA_019512145.1. Lineage (NCBI taxonomy): Eukaryota > Metazoa > Chordata > Amphibia > Anura > Leptodactylidae > Engystomops > Engystomops pustulosus. The sequence goes on along the minus strand of WNYA01000937.1, from coordinate 42,137 downwards.
AATCCAGAAGATGAAAATATGTTTATATTTGAATCCATGTTGATAATATCTGATTCCACTTTCGTTATTTTTATGTCCCTACATGGACGTCGGGTAAGTTGTCAACATGGAGGAGAAAAATATTTATTGGGATTTCTGAGGCGTGTACTGAAGAGCACTGCTAATGTCTTCAAAAACAGCGCCACGCCTGTCTACAGGAAGTGTGCGGTATTGCAGCTTATTTATTTTGATGAAGCTGAGCCGCAGTACCAGACACAACCTGTTATCGTGGGTGGTGCTATTTGCACTCTAGTCACCCTAACCCTTCAAGGGGCTGTCCAGTATCACCAGGTTATATGTAGTACACTGATTTTTATAAGTGCTTCTTGTCATCGCTGTGTGTCTGGCTGATTATGGGAATGCTGACTTAATCATCCGCGGAGTCACCGGCCACCTAACTCTGCTGTCTGAGCGCTCTGGATGCTTTGTGTCCTCGCTCTGCTTGTGGATGGGTTTGGGTTGTCCCATAACACTTAATAGTTTCAGTTCCAGGGGGCCGAGCTGTAAATATTCCTGTAAAGAAGTCACACAGAATATTCCGATTATTATTCTGATTAGTACATCTAAATGTATTCATTCCTTTTTCAGGATTTCTGCTAGCAGTCACTGAATGGAGCTGATGTTTGTTTGCTACATGCAGAGGATGAAAATTTGCAGACTGGTCATGTGATTGTTAGACAGGAACATAATGATTAAGTTTCCTCCATGTGACAGCAAGCAGAGATCTTAAGATCAATGAATCCCACTAAGGATTAGTTAATGGCACAACATTTCATTGAAAGCTCTAAATTCAAAATGGAAATTTGGAAATGTTTTTTTTTCCTGTTCTCAACAATTCAATATCTGTTTGCTGTCAGTGAATGACACCATGCGAAGAAGCCTTTCAGATCCAAGACTGTGTTGACATCACCTGACTGATAACACTGGTGCCTGATGAACCTTAATGGATTATGAGGGGCTCTGTTAAGTTTTAGTGTTTTTTTTTTAGTGTTTTTTTTGTTGTACTTCCAAAATAGCTTTTCATTGATGCAGTTTTGCTACAGTTGCATCCTCTTCTTTTAGGGTTTTTTTAAGGTTCTTGTTAACCGCTTTAAAAACGGCATAAAAAAAAAAACTGAAGTGAATAGAAATAAAGAACATTGTCCTATCTGTCCTTCATAGTTCATAGTATCATTTTCTAGCTCCAACTTATAGGATCCCCTCTAAAATTTTAGGCTTGACCCCAAGTGCAGGCTTTGTTTCTTAAAAAACAGCCAAGCAGTGTCAGTATCGTGCTTGCTCTGGGGTTGCCATAACAACAGACAATGTATCAACTCATCGAATGGTCATTTGATGTCTTCTCTTGGGACTGTGTTATGACTTGGGGTCACATGATGTAGATGTTTCATTGGCAACCCCAGAGCAAGCGTGATATCTGTGTGACTGAGGGGACGTGTGTGACTGGGGGACGTGCCCTTGTAGGCGGTGATGTATATAACCCTCGTATATGATCTGTATACATTGTCCTAGTTCCCTCACCTTGGCTTCCTTCTCCTCGTGTAGTAGATTGTCCTGTGTGAGTGTCTCGCTCATAAGTCCTTGATCTTCACCTAGAGATAAACATACGACATTCATCCTCTGTCCTTATATAAGGGTCACCGTGAGATGGCTTCACTATATACTATATAGGAGGTTTTGGCTATGAACAGGGGTCTGTCAATGTCTGATCTTGACATCCAGACATAAATAACATCTACAACATTCTGAGGGGTTTCCTGAGCCCCTGCAGGGTGTATATAGAGCCGGGCCTCAGTACTGGAGGTGGAGTATCACAAGGTAGATTAGGAGATAGGACCTGTGTTGATGTCCAGGTGGAGATTGGCCAAGTCTTCTCCCAGTAATCCATCTGCGGGGAGGTCCAGGCTGGAAACCTGCGTCAGGAACGTGTTCCTGTGATGGAAGATACAACACGGGAGAATTTACATTCATCTGGTAGTACCTGTTCTTCTGGGGGACCAGAACCCATCCAAATTATGTCTCTAACCTCACACTCTTCATTACCTAAATTCCTCCACAAGTAAATGCCTGATGGAAGTGAGGGGGAGGAGTGCAGGAAGATGTGCTCTATACTTCTCCCTACTGTGTGCCTCCTGCTGCTCACACTGTATGGAGGGAGGGGGAGGAGTGCAGGAAGATGTGCTCTATACTTCTCCCTACTGTGTGCCTCCTGTCGTCACCGTATGGAGGGAGGGGGAGGAGTGCAGGAAGATGTGCTCTATACTTCTCCTACGTGGGCCTCCTGCGTCACTGTATGGGGAGGGAGGGGAGGGAGTGCAGGAAGATGTGCTCTATACTTCTCCCTACTGTGTGGCTCCTGCTGCTCTACACTGTATGGAGGGGGAGGGGAGGAGTGCAGGAAGATGTGCTCTATACTCTCCCTATGTGTGCCTCTGCTGCTTACACGTATGGAGGGAGGGGGGGGGAGGCAGGAAGATGTGTCGATACTCTCCCTACTGTGTGCCTCCTGCTGCCACACTGTATGAGAGGAGGGGGAGGAGTGCAGGAAGATGTGCTCTATCTTCTCTCTACTGTGTGCCTCCTGCCTGCTTCACATGGAGGGCGGAGGGAGGAGGAGTGCAGGAAGCTGTGCCCTAAGTACTTCCTCTAATCGTGTGCCGCCAGCTGCTCAGTACTGGATGGAGGGATGGGGAGGAGGAGTGCAGGAAGATGTTGCTCTATACTTCTCCCTACTCTGTGCCCTTGCTGCTTGACAATGTATGGAGGGAGGGGAGGAGTGCAGGAAGATGTGCTCTATACTTCTCCCTACTGTGTGCCTCCTGCCTTTACTGGAGTAGGAGTGGAGGGAGGAGTGCAGGAAGATGTGCTCTATACTTCTCCCTACTGTGTGCCTCCTGTGCTTAGACTGGATGGAGGGAGGGGGGGGAGTGCAGAAGATGTGCTCATATCTCTCCCTATCTGTTGCCTCCTGCTGTCTTACACTGTATGGAGGGAGGGGAGGAGGTGCAGGAGGAAGAATGTGCCTCTAACTTTTCCCTACGTGTGTGCCTCCTGCTGCTTACACAATGTATGGAGGGAGGGGGGGAGGAGTGTCAGGAAGATGTGCTCTATACTTGCTCCCTACTGTGTGCCTCCTGCTGTTAGACTCGATGGTAGGGAGGGAAGGGAGTGCAGGAAGATGTGCTCTACTTCTCCTATGTGTGCCTCCTGCTTGCTTAGGGATGGAGGGAGGGGGAGGAGTGCAGGAAGATGTGCTCTATAACTTCTCCCACTGTGTGCCTCCTGCTGCTTACACTGAGGAGGGAGGGGGAGGAGGCAGGAAGATGTGCCTCTATACTTCTCCCTCTGTGTTGCCTCTGCTGCTTACACTGTATGGAGGGAGGGGGAGGAGTGCAGGAAGATGTGCTCTATACTTCTCCCTACTGTGTGCCTCCTGCTGCTTACACTGTATAGAAGGAGGGGAAGGAGTGCAGGAAGATGTGCTCTATACTTCTCCCTACTGTGTGCCTCCTGCTGCTTACACTGTATGGAGGGAGGGGGAGGAGTGCAGGAAGATGTGCTCTATACTTTCCCTACCGTGTGCTCCTGCTGCTTACACTGTATGGAGGGAGGGGGAGGAGGAGGAGTGCAGAAGAGTGCTCTATACTTTCCCTACCGTGTGCCTCATGCTGCTTACACGTATGGAGGGAGGGGGAGGAGTGCAGGAAGATGTGCTCTATACTTCTCCCTACGTGTGCCTCTGCTGCTTACACTGTATGGAGGGAGGGGGAGGAGTGCAGGAAGATGTCTCTATCTATACTTCTCCCTAGTTTGTGCCCTGCCTGCTTAGACTGATGGAGGGAGGGGAAGTGAGTGCGGAAGATGTGCTCTATACTTCTCCCTACTGTGTGCCTTCAGCTGCTCAGACTGGATGGAGGGAGGGGGAAGAGGCAGGAAGAGTGCCTATACTTCTCCCTACTGTGTGCCTAAGCTGCTTAGACTGGGTGGAGGGAGGGGAGGAGAGGAGTGCAGGAAGATGTGCTCTATACTTTCCTGCGTGTGCCTCTGCTGCTTTAGCACTGATGGAGGGAGGGGAAGGAGTGCAGGAAAGATGTGCTCTATAATCTCCTACTGTGTTCCTCCTGCTACTTATACTGGATGTAGGGAAGGGGAGGAGGAGTGCAGGAAGATGTGCTCTATACTTCTCCCTACTGTGTGCCTCCTGCTGCTTACACTGTATGGAGGGAGGGGAAGGAGTGCAGGAAGATGTGCTCTATACTTCTCCCTATTGTGTGCTCCTGCTGCTACACTGTATGGAGGGAGGGGGAGGAGTGCAGGAAGATGTGCTCTATACTTTCCATACTGTGTGCCTCCTGCTGCTTAGACTCGATGGAGGGAGGGGAAGGAGTGCAAGAAGATGTGCTCTATACTTCTCCCTACTGTGTGCCTCCTGCTGCTAAGACTGGATGGAGGGAGGGGGAGGAGTGCAGGAAGATGTGCTCTATACTTCTCCCCACTGTGTGCCTCCTGCTGCTTATACTGGATGTAGGGAGGGGAGGAGGAGTGCAGGAAGATGTGCTCTATACTTCTCCCTACTGGTGTCCTCTGCTGTAGACTGGATGGAGGGAGGGGGGGGGGGAGGAGAGAAGGAAGATGTGCTCTATACTTCTCCCTACTCTGTGCCTAATGCTGCTTACACTGTATGGAGGGAGGGGAAGGAGTGCAGGAAGATGTGCTCTATACTTCTCCCTACTCTGTGCCTAATGCTGCTTACACTGTATGGAGGAGGGGAGGGAAGGAGTGCAGGAAGATGTGCTCTATACTTCTCCCTACATCTGTGCCTAATGCTGCTACAACTGTATGGAGGGAGGGGGAGAGTGCAGGAAGATGTGCTCGATACTTCCCTACTGTGTGCTCCTGCTGCTTAGACTGGATGGAGGGGAGGGGAGGGAGGAGTGCAGGAAGATGTGCTCCTATACTTCTCCTACGTGTGCCTCCTGCTGCTTACACTGTATGGAGGGAGGGGAAGGAGTGCAGGAAGATGTGCTCTATACTTCTCCCTACTGTGTGCCTCCTGCTGCTTACACTGTATGGAGGGAGGGGGAGGAGTGCAGGAAGATGTGCTCTATACTTCTCCCTACTCTGTGCCTCAATGCTGCTAGAGATGGATGGAGGGAAGGGGGGGGGGGAGTGCAGGAACATGTGCTCTATACTTCTCCCTACTCTGTGCCTAATGCTGCTTACACTGTATGGAGGGAGGGGAAGGAGTGCAGGAAGATGTGCTCTATACTTCTCCCTACTGTGTGCCTCCTGCTGCTTAGATGGATGGGGGAAGGGGGAGGAGTGCAGGAAGATGTGCTCTATACTTCTCCCTAATTGTGCCTGCTGCCTGCTTACACTGTATGGAGGGGAGGGGGAGGAGTGCAGGAAGATTGTGCTCTATATATCTCCCTACTGTGTGCCTCCTGCTACTTACACTGTATGGAGGGAGGGGGGAGGAGTGGCAGGGAAGATGTGCTCTATACTTCTCCCTACTGTGTGCCTCTGTGACTTACACTGTATGGAGGGAGGGGGGGGGGGGGAGTGCAGGAAGAGGTGCTCTATACTTCTCCCTACTGTGTGCCTCCTGCTGCTCAGACTGTATGGAGGGCGGGGGAGGAGTGCAGGAAGACGTGCTCTATACTTCTCCTCCTGTGTGCCTCTGCTGCTTACACTGTGGAGGGAGGGGGAGGAGTGCAGGAAGACGTGCTTATACTTCTCCCTACTGTGTGCCTCCTGCTGCTTACACTGATTGGAGGGAGGGGGGGGGGGGGAGTGCAGGAAGATGTGCTCATACTTCTCCCTACTGTGTGCCTCCTGCTGCTTGACTGGATGGAGGGAGGGGGAGGAGTGGAGGAAGATGTGCTCTATACTTCTCCCTACTGTGTGCCTCCTGTGCTTACACTGTAGGAGGGCGGGGGGAGGAGTGCAGGAAGACGTGCTCTATACTTCTCCCTCTGTGTGCCTCCTGCTTGCTCAGAATGTATGGAGGCGGGGGGAGAGTGCAGGAAGACGTTGCTCTATACTTCTCCCTACTGTGTGCCTCCTGCTGCTCAGACGGTATGGAGGGAGGGGGAGGAGTGCAGGAAGATTGTGCCTTATACTTCTCCTACTGTGTGCCTCCTGCTGCTCAGACTGGATGGAGGCGGGGGAGGAGTAGGGAGGAAGACGTGCTCTATACTTCTCCCACTGTGTGCCTCCTGTGGCGCACACTGTATGGAGGGGGGGGAGGAGTGCAGGAAGATGTGCTCTATACTTCTCCCTACTGCGTGCCTCCTGCTGCTTAGACTGGATGGTGGGAGGGAGGGAGAGAGAGGAGGAGTGCAGGAAGATGTGCTCTATACTTCCCTCTACTCTGTGCCTTCAGCTGCTCAGACTGGATGGAGGGAGGGGGAGCAGAAGTGCAGGAAAAGTGCTCTGTGCTACTTCGAACTGTGCGCTTCCAGCAGCTTAGACTGGAGGGAAGAGGAGTGCAGGAAGCCATGCTATATGCTACTCCCTACTGGAGGGGAAGGAGCAATGAAGAAAGCTGCTATGGGGCCCAATCTTTCTCGGTTTCACCTCTGGATCCTTGCCTCCCGGAATATAACCATGTTCTTAAATAGACCCTCCTGCACATGAACTTGCTTGGTCTTATCCCCTACAGACTGAGCACAGTGCAGTGGATGGGGAGTCCTTGTATCATGGACAAATATGATACAAGGACTCCCTGTTTGCCAGCCAACACGTTTGCGGCTGAGGGCCAGCTGGCATATTGCTCTATGATGCAAGGACTCCCATTCATGCTTGACTTCTGAGATACTATCTGTTGCTGGAAACATCCAGCTCCTATCGCTTCTCCATTTGCCTTCTCTTGTCATGACCCTGTCCTTGTTACATGCTGTAAATATAAGAAGACAGGTCACTGCTCCCCACAAAATCAGCGCACTCCTCCTCCGCTGCTGTCATATTTATTATTTTTGTGATCCTAGTGGCTAAAATATTCTCTTTTCCACCCATTTTGTGGGGTGAAGATGTTACCAGATAACCAGCAGTGATCACACATCTATACAGAGTCACCCGGGGAATAAAAGTTCATACAGTCCTGTGAGTCACTCATTGCCGTGTGGGCTGGAAATGTAATCCGGGATCAGAATATTAACATAATATTAATCTAATCATCGTATTATAATGGATGTCTCTGCAGGGTCATGCACTGCCACACAATGTTCCCTATAAATTATTACCGCACATAGATCTCAACTCTTAGAGTCAAGATACTAAAAAAAAACTTAAAGGGGCTTTCCAGAATTAGGAAAATTCAAAAACAGTGCCACACATAGTCAACAGGCTGTGTGTGGTACTGCAGTTTAGTTCCAAGTATAATTATTTTATCCTTATTGAACCATTGGGGTCACAAGAATAGTTTCTGCAGGGATGGTGCGCCAAGTCGAGCGTGTGTACTGTCACTCCATTCAATCTCTCAGAAGCGGCAGTACAAACGCTCAACCTGCACCTCCATCAAAGTTCTCGTGACTGTGAAGGTCCCAGTGATCAGATCGTTTTAAAGAAGAACCCAAATTGGGAAAGACAATACAACGTCTGCCCTGGGTGATAAGGGAATTCGGCTTCGCTGAAGTGAAAGAGGCTCAGTTGCAATACCACAGATAGACATGTATGGCGCTATATTTGGAAGAAAACAGCCGTGTATTTAAAATGTTGGACAACCCCTTTAAGGAATAATTGAGAACCAAAAAGACATTGCTCTTTACTTCAAAAATGGAGCCATATCTGTCCATGGGTTACGCAGCACAACTTTGTCAAAGGAAATAGGTTACAGTTGTAATATCGCACATAACCTGTACATAGAGATGTGGCGCATCTTTTTCAAATCATGGAAAACTGCTTCAAGGAATTATTCAGAACCACAGAGACTTAAGTGTTTCCTTTCAGAACCAGAACCACACCTGTCCATGGGTTATATCTGGTACTGCTGTGCAACTTTATTGAAGGAAATAGGGTAAAGCTACGACACCAGACACAATGGGGCACATTTACTAGGAGTCTGAATCACGTTTTTTCCGATTTGTGCCGAATTGCCCCGGGATTTGGGCGCACGTGATCGGATTGCTTCGCATCGGAGCCGGCTTTCAAGCGACAGAAATCGGGGGGCCTGGCCGTCGGAAAACCCAACGGATTCGGAAAAAGAATTTAGAAAAAAATTGTGTCACAAAAATAGCCCTCGTAGCACACATACACCGAGACGAAGAAGGTGAATTACGTCGGACTTCAGCGCAGCAGCGACACCTAGTGGACATCGGGCACACGACCTTAGTGAATCCCAGCAGAACCCGAATCAGCGTCGGAGAACGCGCCGCTGGATCGTGACAGGACTGGGTAAGTAAATCTGCCCCAATGGGGCTCATTTACTAAGGGCTCCGCGGCCGCACTTTCGTCGGGTTTCCCGAATTTTTCCATTTTGCGCCGAATTCCGCCGGGATTTTGGTGCACGCGATCGGATTGTGGTGCAATCGCGCCGGCTTTCACGTGACAGAAATCAGGGGGGCGTGGCTGACGGATTTGGAAAAACCGCGGAATTTAAAAAACGAAAAGTGTCGCAAGATCAAGCACTCACATGCATCGGGAAAAAGCAGGTGAACTCCGGCGGACCTCGGCGCAACAGCGACACCTGCTGGATATCGGGTGCACGATCTTAGTGAATCCCGGCAGAACCCGAATCCTCGTCGGAGAATGCCCCGCGGGATCGCGACTGGACCGGGTAAGTAAATAGGCCCCAATTTGTGGACAGCAGTGGTGCTGGTTTTGGAGAAAAAGTTCCAGGTTTTGTTATTCTGGACAAGACCTTTAATGAATGGAAATGCAAAATCTTTGAGAAAACATCATACAGCCTCGGTTTTGGTGCAATGTGCCGCACACCGCCCGCCCCCGCAGAGGATAATCGCTGCGACACCAGTTACTGCTGTAATTATTACCTCGATATTTTTAGATCTTGGAGTCGGCAATCAAAAAGATGATTTATTAATTGCAAATTTTCTTGCTCAATTCTACAGACAGACACCTCCAGATGATGAACGTCTTTCCTGTAGATCTCGACCTGCAGAGGATGAGAGATGGGTAATGGGATCTGAGCGGAACCGATGGTTCAGGTCGGCCGTCTGACCCGGACATATTGCCAGATTGGCGGCCTAACAGCCGATCCAGCATATTGGCGCCCCTGGTAACTAGCCACAGCTGTGATTAACCAGGGGGACTCCTAGGCAATAGATTGGGGTCAGGCAGCCGAACCCAACCGTCAGGTCCACTTAAAGGGGTTGTACAGCACAGTCCTAATCAAGTGAATGGCTGCAATACCAGGCACAGCCACTATACTGTGAATGGCGCTGTGTTTGGCAGGAGGCAAATGTAAATAATTTGATCACTAGTCTTGGATAACCCCTTTATCCAAGGGGTAAGTAGTACGGCGGGCATACATTGGTGCTGTGGAGAGGAGCAGGGGATGAGCGCAGCTCACTCCCGCCCCTCCCCATAGGAATATACAGCGCGTGTGTCCCGTACATGGCCGTGAGCCCATAGAAGTGTATGGGGGACGTATATATGCGGTATATACGTCCCCCATAGGTTCGTGTGAATGTAGCCTAAGTCTTAGTATATCTTGACAAGGGATTTCCTGATACAGAGTCATAAAACTAATGATATCCTTATCAGGATTACCTCGCGCTTTAACCATTCATTTTCTTTCATCTCCCTCCGACTCTCGTCATCTATGTTCATCACTGCGAACTAAAAATTAAAAAAAAAATATATATTTACAAATCATTGTCAACAAAAATTCCGCTTCAATAAGGTAGAGATAATAATCTGCAGATTTTTTTTCTAAGGAGTTATACAAGATTGGAAAGATATGGGTTTTTTCCTTCCAAAAAATAGCAGCACCATGGCCCACAGTTTGTCTGGATTTACATTTTGGGCCGGACTGAAATAGTTGGTGATAATTTGCAATACTGCATATAACCTGAAGACAGATGTGGCGCTGTTTCTGGAAGATAACATTGTTTGTCCAGGACAACCCCTTTAAGAAGAGATCAGAGATCTGATCATTTTTCTTGTCCTAGAAGTCCAGGGATTTTTATGTAACACATGACTAGCGGATAATCAGATGCAGGGGTGCACCAGCCACGAGGCGAGTTGAGCCTCTTGCCTCAGGCGGCGCCACCTGTAGAAAGATGGGAGGCAGGATCAGAGGAACGGTCACCTACTACAAAGCAGGACCTGCCACTTAGAAATAGTGTCTCTTCACACCTGATGTCATCATGGTTGTAAGACCCTGCATAGAGCACCCACTTACTAGAAAAAAATTACCTGATATATTACTACTGGATGGAGGAGAGGGGGCGCCGCTTTATAGCTCTCCTCAGGCGGCAGAGACTTCAGGTTCTAGGAATATTACAATATATGGTTTTCTATATGTTACCTGTGTTGCCATCTCTCTGGTTTGATCGATTTTCTTCTCCGTTTCTTTGTCTATCTCATGTCTTGTCTTCTCCAGGCTCCTTTTAAAATATTCTTTATTTGAGATGAAAAATATAATGAAATTAAAGAATAATTCCAGCAATGAGATATCAGAACAAGGAAAGTTTCATCACTGAGGGGGGTTCATTAATCAGGGGGTGGTGGAGTCACCAGATGGAGATCTTTTGAGCTCATGGTTCTCTTAAAGAACTGGACTGGGAAGAAGAAGACTCTTTATGTCATTAAGATTCCTGCAGTGATAGGAAGTTGTATCTGCTATGTGAGGACAAGGGTAAAGAAATCAACAGTGTAGACAATCACTGGACATCATGGATCAATGATTGCATCACCTACTGGAGAACCAAGGACTGTATGAGGCACAAAACTACCAGAGAATGAACCCAAGACTGTCTGAAGGACCAAAAGGGAAGACCAGATGCACCAAACTACTAGGAACCCAACCGAGAACTGCCAGAAACTACTACTGGAGACCATGGACTTCCAGATGCACCACTACTGAAGACCAAGAACTCCATGAGGCACCGAACTACAGAATAACAAACCAAGGACTCCATGAAACGCCACCGGTGAGGACCAAGGACTGCCAGAACCACCACTACTGGAGACCACAGACTGCCAAATTCACCCAACAACTAGAGAACCAAACAAGGTTTACCAAAAACATTACTACTTGAGATCAAGGGCTGTATGAGTCAGTAAATTACTAGAGAATCGTCCTAGAAATGCCTAAAACACCTTTACTGGAGACCAAGGACTGAACCCCTACTGAAAACCAAGGAATGTACTAAACGCCATACTACTGGAGAATCAACCAAGGACTGCTGAAAACACCACTCCCCGAAATTAAGGGCTGTATGAGGCACCATACTTTGGATCTATCCAAGAACTGCCTAAAGTACCATTACTGAAAACCAAGGTATTCCCGAAACACCTATCCACTAAAAAACCAACCAAGGACTTCCTGATACAAGATTACTAGATACCAAGTAAGGCACAAAGCACTAAACTATAAGAGAACCAATCATGAACTTTCTGAAGACCACGGACTTCCTGGTGAAACCGACTACTTTATGCCAAGGACTTGCCAAAAACACCAAACTGCCTGAAACGTGACCAGTGAAAACCAAGGACTTTCTGGAGCACAAAACTACTGACAAACCAAGCGCAGACTTTGTAGAACCACCAAACTACTACTTAAACAGCCTGGATTCCATGAAGCACCGCTACTAGAGTCCACCACCAGTGGTAACTAATACAATAACCACATCAATACAAAAGAGTTGGCCTAGGCACTAAACTATAAAATAACCAGGTGGAAACTGCCTATCCACCTCAACTGAAGACCAAGGACTGTGTCTGAAGTGACATTTCTGGAGGCCAAGGACTGCATGAGGCATCCAACTACCAGAGACAAAGGAACTCTCAAGCATCAAACTATAACACATCAAGAGTTGTCACCTAGTATTTCGAATATCGAAATACTACTTCTGGCCTCTAAAGCACCAAACTATTGGACACTATAGGTTGTGTTCACTATTGAGCAGAAAGGACTATAAGGTGCATCAGAGTAATGGACATCATGGGTTGTCTATAATACCAAACATGCAAGTCATGGACTGATTGAGGCACCATTCTACAACAGGAAGTATTGCGCAGCAAACCATTAGATACTATGGATAATTAGAAGAGCCAAAGTGCTATAGACCAAAGCCCTGGGTTTTATAATGTTTCCAAGAAAAGTGCCTCCTACAAAAACCAATCATATCTTATTGAGACTAGTGACTAATGGACACCCAGCAGTATCTAGAAGAACATCAATCATGGCCAACATAAATGATGTGGTGTTCATTCCTCCAATGTCCATGGTAAAATCTGAAGAGTAACTTCTACGTCTTAAAGGGAACCTGTCACCAGGAGACCTTTATTCTTGTTGACTTGTACATAGGGGGGCAGTCGAGTTTTGCGGCAAGTGACCACCCAGTGTCGCCACTTCTATGACAACAGTATTCCACTCAGTAGTGCCGGCAAGTCCGAGTCGAGAACACCAGTATTATTTAGTTCAAGTAGTTAAGTGTATATACCCCATGTTTTTTTTTACCCCAACAGTTATATTGCTATGTAACATAGGGGCAGGAAGTAAGTGAAGGGAGTATATAGTAGTGATTTCTATGACATAGGGAGCAGTATGCGAAGAGCAGTTCCGTATGTATAGTAGTTTATGAGTCGTTGTACATAAGGGTGGCAGTTATTATAGAGATATAGTGTTTAGTGTAGTCGTAATAGTCTTGTTACAGGAGAGGGGACACGGAGTATTGTTTATAGTAGTTATTATTCTTGAGTTTTGTACATCGGGGGCGGGGCAGATCAGTTATTTTATTTTTATATAGTTATTAATTCTGTGTACTTGTACATAGGGAGTATTATAGTATGATATTCTGTACTGTACACTAGAGGTTTTTGCCCACAGTATTATAGTAGTTATAGTATAGAGTTCTTAAGTGATAGGATGGAGCAGTTATAGTTAGTATAGTAAGTAGTTGATTAGTAGTTATATTCTGTACATAGGGGTGGGCAGTATTAGTAGTTAGTATGCAGGGGAGTCAGTATTATAGTAGTTAACACTGTACATAGGGGAGAGTATATAGTGTTATATTCGTTGTACATAGGAGGGAGCAGTATTATAGTAGTTATATTCTTGATCATAGGGGAGTAGTATATAGTAGTTAATTCTTGTACATAGGGGGCGTAAGTATGTATAGTAGTTGATATTTCTTGTACATAGGGGGGGAAGTATTATAGTAGTTATAGTCTGTGTACATAGGGCAGTATAGCAGTATTCTTTAGGCAGTATTTTAGTAGTTTATTTGTACATAGGGGGAACTAGTATGTTGAGTAGTTCTGTATTTGTACATAGGGCAGTATTATAGTTAGTATATTCTTGTACATAGGGGGTCAGTAGTTATAGTAGTTTATTTATCTTTGTACATAGGGGGGTACAGATATTATAGGAGTATTTAGTATTCTGTCCTAGTAGTATTAGAGTTAGTTATATTTTGTACATAGGGAGCAGTATATTAGTAGTATATTCTTGTACAAGGGGGGAAGTATTATAGTAGTTATATTCTTGTACATGGGGCAAGTATTATAGTAGTTATAATCGGAGGAGGCAGGAAGATGTGCTCTATACTTCTCCCCTAATGCGTGCCTCTGTGCCTTTAGACTGGATGGTGGGAGGGAGAGGGAGGGAGTGCAGGAAAAAGATGCTGCTATATACTTCTCCCTAATGCGTGCCTTTTCCTGACTGCTTAGACTGGATGGTGGGAGGGAGGGAGCAGAGAGAGAGAGGAGGAGTGCAGGAAAGCAGCTAGCTGCTATATACTTAACTCTACTCTGTGCCTCCTGCTGCTGAGACTGGATGGAGGGAGGGGGGGAGCAGAGAGAGTGCAGGAAACGTGCTCTGTGCTACTTCGAAACTGGCGCTTCCAGCAGCTTAGACTGGGGGAAGGGATGCAGGAAGCAATGACATGCCTATATGCTATCCCTACTGGAGGGGAAAGGAGCAAATGAAGAGAAAGTGCTATGGGCCCAATTTTCTCGTTTCACCTCTGATCCTCTCCCCGGGAATATAACCGGTTTCTTAAATAGACCCTCCTGCCACATGAACTTGCTTGGTCTTATCCCCTACAGACTGAGCACAGTGCAGAGGGAAGGGGAGTCTTGTATCATGGACAAATATGATACAAGGACTCCCTGTTGCCAGCCAACACGTTTGCGGGCTGCGGGCCAGCTGGGCTATGATCTATGATGCAGGACTCCATTCAGGGTACTTCTGAGATAATCTCTGTTGTGGGAAAATCTAGACTCCTCATAGCTGTCCTTTGCATCTATCTCCTTGCCATGACCCTTGTCATAGTATACGCTGTGTAAATATAAAGAAGACTGGTCACTTGCTCCCAACAAAAAATCAGCGCACTCCTCTCCGCTGCGTCTATTTATTATTTTTGTTGATCCTAGTGGCCTAAAATATTCTCCTTTCCACCATTTGGGGGTGAAGATGTTACCAGAAACCAGCAGCGATCACACATCTATACAGAGTAACCCGGGAATAAAAGTTCATACAGTCCTGTGAGTCACTCATTGCGTGTGGGCTTGGAAATGTAATCCGGGATAGAATATAAACAATAATATTAATCTAATCAATCGTATTAGAATGGATGTCTCTGCAGGGTAATGCACTGACACACAATGTTCCCATAAATTATTACCGCCAATAGATCTCAACTCTTAGAGTAAGATACCAAAAAAAAAACTAAAGGGGGCTGTCCAGAATTAGGAACTACCAAAAAACAGGCCACACATAGTCAAACGGATGTTGTGTGGTACTGCGTTAGTTGCCAAAGTATACTTATTTTATCTTATTGAACCCTTGGATCAAAAGAATAGTTTCTGGCAGGGATGTGTGCGCCCAAAGTCGAGCTGTGTACTGTCACTCCATTCAATCTCTCGAAGCGGCCAAGTACAAAGACGCTCACCTGCACCCATCAAAGTTCTGTGACGCGGAAGGTCCCATGTATCAGATCGTTTTAAAGAATGAACCCAAATTGGGAAATACATGCAACGTTCTCTGCACTGGTTGATAACGGGAATTCGGCATTCGCTGAAGTGAAAGAGGTTCATCTGCAATACCACAGATAGACATGTATGGCGCATATTGGAAGAAAAACAGCCGTGTATTTAAAATGTAGGACAACCCCTTTAAGGAATAATTGAGAACCAAAAAGACATTGCTCTTACTTCAAAAATGGAGCCACACCTGTCCATGGGTTACGAGACGCAACTTGTCAAAGGAAAATAGGTTACAGTGTAATACTGCACATTAACCTGAATAGAGATGTGGCGGCCATCTTTTTCAAAATCATGGAAAACTGCTTCAAGGAATTATTCAGAACCACCGAGACTTAAGTGTTTCCTTTCAGACAAGAACCACACCTGGCCATGAGCTTATGTCTGGTACTGCCCAGTGACAACGTTATTAAGGAAATAGTGGTAAAGCTACGGACACCAGACCCCCAAACCACAATGGGGCACATTTACTAGGAGTTGAATCAAGTTTTTTCGATTTTTGTGCCGAATTGCCACGGGATTTGGGAGCACGTGATCGGATTGCTTGCATCGGAGCCGGCTTTCAAGCGGACAGGAAAATCGGGGGCCTGGCCGTCGGAAAACCCAACGGATTCGGAAAAAGAAAATTTAGAAAAAAAATTGAATGTCACAAAAATAGCCCTTCGTAGCACACATACACCGAGACGAAGAAAGAAGGGTGAATTACGTCGGATCGCGCCAGCAGAGGAACCTAGTGGCATCGGGCAAAGACCTTAGTGCATCCCAGCAGGAACCCGAAATCACGTCGGAGAACGCGCGCTGGATCGTGACAGGACTGGGGATAAGTAAATCGACCCCCAATGGGGCTCATTTACTAAGGGCTCCGCGGCCGCACTTTCGTCGGGTTTCCCGATTTTTCCATTTGCGCCGAAATTCGCCGGGATTTTGGTGCAGCGAGCGGTTGTGGTTGCAATCGCGCCGGACTTCAGTGACAGAAATCAGGGGGGCGGGCCCTGACGGATTTGGAAAAACCGCGGAATTTTTAAAAAAAGAAAAAAGTTGTCGCAAGATCAAGCACTCACATGCATCGGGGGAAAGGAAAAGAAAAAAGCTAGGGGAACTCCGGAGACCTCGGAGCAACAGCGGACACCTGATGGAATGGGTGCACGATCTTAGTGAATCCCGACAGAACCCGAATCCTCGCGGAAGAATGCCCCGCGGGGATCGCGATCGCGACTGGACCGGGGGTAAAGTAAAGTATTAGGCCCAATTGTGGACAGCGTGTGGTGAGTTTTGTAGGAGAGAAAAGGTCCAGGTTTGTATTTGGACAAGCCCTTTAAGGAAGGAAACACAAAATCTCTGAGAAAACATCAAAGCCTCGGTTTGGTTGCAAGTTTTTGCCGCATACGCACCGCCCCCGAAGAGGATAATCGTTGCGACACAGTTATTGCTGTAATTATTACCTTGATATTTTTAGATCTTGGAGTCGGCAATCAAAAAGATGATTTATAATTGCAAAGTTTCTTGCTCATTCTACAGACAGGGACACCTCCAAGATGATGAACGTCTTCTTAGATCTCGAACCTGCAGAGGATGAGAGATTGTATGAATTGAGCGGAACCGATGGTTCAGTCGGCGTCTGACCCGGAATATGCCAGTTGCGGCCGAACAAGACATTCCAGCATTTGGCGCCCCTGGTAAATAGCCACAGCTGTGATTAACCAGGGGGGGGAATCTCGGCAATAGATTGGGGTCAGGCAGCCGAAACCCAAACCGTCCGGTCCACTTAAAGGGGTGTACAGCACGTCCTAATCACGTGAATGGCTTGCAACCCAGGCCAGCCCACTATACTGTGAATTGGCGATGTGTTTGGCAGTAGGCAAATGTAATAATGGATCACTAGGCTTGGAGAACCCTTTATCCAAGGGGGTGGTAAGTAGTACGGCGGGGCATTACATTGGTTGCTGTGAGAGAGGAGCAGGGGTGAGCGCAGCTCACTCCCGGACCCTCCCCATAGGAAATACAGAGCGTGTGTCCAGTCATGGCCGTGAGCCCATAGAAGTGTATGGGGGACGTAATATGAGGTTATATACGTCCCCCATAGGTGTGGAATGTAGCCTAGTCTAGTATATCTTGACAAGGATTATTTCCTGATACAGATGTCCATAAAAAAACAATGATATCCTTATCAGGATTACCTAGCGATTTAACCATGAGTTTTCTTTCATTCTCCCTCGACTTAGTCATCTTCTATGTTCATCACTGCGAACTAAAAATGAAAAAAATTTATATATTTACAAAATAATTGTCAACAAAAATTACTCTCAAACGGAAGACATAATAATCTGCAGATTTTTTTTTCTAAGGAGTGTTATACAAGATTGGAAAGATGTGTTTTTTTCGTTCCAAATAAAAGCAGCACCCATGGCCCAAGTTTCTGTCTGGAGTACAGTTTGAGCCGGACTGAAATGAGTGGCGCTAATGTGCATACTGCATCTAACTGAAGACAGATGTGGCGCTGTTTTGGAAGAGATAACATTGTTGTCCAGGACAACCCCTTTACTTAAGAAGAGAATCAGAGAATCTGACATTTTTCTTGTCCTAGAAGTCCAGGGATTTTTATGGAACACAGACTAGCGGCTAATCAGATGCAGGGTGCACCAGCCACGGGCGAGTTGAGCTCGTGCCTAGGCGGCGGCCACCTGTAGAAAGAGGGAGGCAGGATTCAGAGGAACGGTCACCTATACAAGCGGACCTGACACTTAGAACTAGTCTCTTCACACCTGATGTCATCATGGTTGTAAGACCCTGCATAGAGCACCACTTACTAGAAAAAAAATTACCTGATATATTACTACTGGATGGAGGAGAGGGGGCGCCCCGCGTTATAGCTCTCCTCAGGCGGGCAGAGACTTCATGTGCTAGGAATATACAAATATGGTTTCTATATGTACCTTTGTTGCCATCTCTCTGGTTGATCGATTTCTTCTCCGTTTCTTTGTCTTATCTCATGTCTGTTTCTCCAGGCTCCCTTTTACAAGATCTTTATTTGAGATGAAAAATATAATGACTATTAACGAATAATTCACGCAATGAGATATCAGAACAAGGAAAGTTTCATCACTGAGGGGGGTCATAATCAGGGGGTGGGGGGAGTCACCAGATGGAGATCTTTTGAGCTCTGGTTCTCTTTAAAGAACTGGACTGGGAAGAAGAAGACTTCTTTATGTCATTAAGATTCTGCAGTGATAGGAGTGTATCGCTATGTGAGGACAAGGGAAAGAAATCAACGTGTAGACAATCACTGGACACATGGATCAATGATGCATCACCTATGGAGAACAAAGGAATGTATGAGGCACAAAACTACCAGAGAATGAACCCAAGACTGTCTGAAGGACCAAAAGGGAAGACCAGATGCACCAAACTACTAGGACCCCAACCGAGAACTGCCAGAAAAGAAACTACTACTGGAGACCTATGGAATTCCAGATGCCACCACTAATGAAGACCAAGAACTCCATGAGGCATCCGAATACAGAATAACAAAACAAGGACTCCATGAAACGCCACCGAGTGAGGACCAACGGAATGCCAGAACCACAACTGGAGACCACAGACTGCCAAATTCACCAACAACTAGAGAACCAAACAAGGTTTACCAAAAACATTACATAAATTGAGATCAAGGGCGTATGAGTCAGTAAGTAAATACTAGAGATCGTCCTAGAAGCCTAAAAACACCTTTACTGGCGCAAGGACTGAACCCCTACTGAAAACCCAGGAATGTTACTAAAACGCCATACTACTAGAGAATCAACAAGGACTGCTGAAAACACCAATCCCGAAATAAGGGCTATGTATGCGGCACCATCTTTGGATCTATCCAAGAACTGCTAAAGTACCATGTACTGAAAACCAAGTTATTCCCGAAACACATAGCCATAAAAAACCAACAAGGAACTTCCTGATACAAGATTACTAGATACCAAGTACAGGCACAAAGCACTAAACTATAAGAGAACCATTCATGAACTTTCTGAAGACCACGGACTTCATGGTGAAAACGACTACTTTATGCCAAGGACTGCCAAAACACCAAACTGCCTGAAACGTGACCAGTGAAAACCAAGGACTTTCTGGAGCACAAAACTACTGACAACCAAGGCAGAATTTGTTAGAACACCAACTACTACGTAAACAGACGGATCCATGAAGCACCGCTACTAGAGTCCACCACCAGTGGTAACTAATACAATAACCACATCAATACAAAAAGAGTGGACTAGCACTAAACTATAAATAAACCAGGTGGAACACGCTATCCCCTCAAACGAAGACAAGACTGTGTTGAAGTGACATTCTGGAGGCCAAGGACATGAAGGCATCCAATACCAGAGGGACAAAGGAAATCTCAAGCCATCCACCTCTAAACACATCAACGAGTTGTACCTAGACCCCAAATATTTCATATAGAAATGACTACTTCTGGCCTCTAAAGCACCCAAACTATTGGACACTATAGGTTTGTTCACTAATTGAGCAGGCAGAAAGGATATAAGGTGCATCAGGTATGGACTCATGGTTGTCTAAATACCCAACATGCAAGGCATGGAATGATTGAGGCCACATTCTACAACAGAAGTATGCGCAGCAAACCATTAGATTAATATGGATAATTAGAAGAGCAAAGTTGCTATCGACAAAGCCCGGGGTTTTATAATGTTTCCAAGAAAAGTGCCTCTACAAAAAACCAATCAGTTTTATTGAGACTAGTACTAATGGACACCAAGCAGGGATCTAGAAAACATCAATCATGGCCACAGAAATGATGTGGTGTTCATCCTCCACATGGGCCATGGAAAATCTGAAGAGTAACTTTACGTCTTAAAGGGAACCTGTCACCAGGAGACCCATTGTTAGCACTCCCCAGTACCCACAGAGCAAAGTACATATGCCAACGGTTTTTGTATTTAAAAATGGTTTTACGAAAAAAAGATATTGGTATATTGTGACCTTTCATTAGCATCTGGTGTGTGACTAGGCAGTTTCCCACTGGGAGGGCTGGAAAGGAGCAGTTTTCCCCCCTCACCTTGGGAAACACTTCTCCACTGTGACCTTTTAAATATATGAAAACAACCATCATGGGACTTAGCGTTCCCCCTGCTCCTCTACAGACCATCCCAGTGTGGGGAGTATTCATGATATATAAAAGGATCCCATGTTTGTCCCCAGGGTTGCGGGGGTGGGAACTGCTCCTTTCCAGCCCCTCCCAAAAGGCAACTGCCTAGTCACACGCAGAGTGCATAATGAAAGTACAATATAACATATCTTTTTTTCTGTAAAAGCTATTTTTTATACAAAACACTTGGGCATGTATGTTACTATGGCGCTGTGGGGACTGGGGGGAGTGCTAAAATGGGTCTCCTGGTGACAGGTTCTCCCTTAAATTCGTTCCTTTAGGACCACCTACTCTTCTCATAGCAGAACTTTTTAAACCAAGTATTCTAGAAAGTCCACACCAAAATGAGAGGGTGAGAGTTTGTGCGTCATCTACTGCTGCACTAATTCCTGCTGAAACTGACCGTCTAGTTCATGAAGTTCTGCTTAATGTCGCTGACTTCTTCCTGTAATTGATGGATCTGCTTGGCGTGGTCCACTTTCCCACATTCTTATACTGCAGCCAGTAATCCTTCTCAGGCGTCTTGCTAACATTCATCTGCTGCTAACGAGACCATTTATCTCACGCGCCAAGCTCTAAAAACAAAAAGTCAGGAATGAAAGACGCTGCTGTGTTTTCCCTTTTTCCATGTAGGACACGCGCCGGTGTTAACGTTTCTCACAGCAAGTATGGTCAATTCCACAACACAACTGTAAAGACAGGACTTACAGAATGGTGGCAACAGTAATCTATTCGTACATTGTCGAGACTTTCCAAAAATTCTTACATTGAGGACTACACAAACCTGTGTAGTCTGATCTAAAGTGAAGGGCTTTTGGGGGTGTTTCTTAGAGCCCGTCCATTCTGGTAGCTGTACTGGATACTATGGAGTAAGTGCCCCTGGTTTATCATCACTCGACTTTGATTGGTAGATGTTCCATTACAAGCAATATTGGAGAGAAATTGTTGGATTTGCCTCTCCGTTAACAAGGTTTGTTCGGAGCAAGAAAGTCCCTTGGAGGATTCTCACGAGGAATCTTCAGCCTCTTATATTAAGCTCCTTGTTATCCGTTGAATTCCCTATTCTCCTCTCAGTAGACTTTGGTCTTTTGAGCTCCACTTAAGGCGGCCCGTGATAATTAATTGCTCTTATAAAACTTTGATGGAGGAGGGGGTGGGGGTAGGAGATTTAGGCCTCTGGGGAGATAAATGTAAGTATTGCTGTAGCTCTGTGCAGAAATTTTAAAAATAGCCTCATCCCTGGGGAGAACTGAGCTGGAAAAATACAAGGGAAAATAGGAATCTAGAACAGACGTAAGGGCAAGATCTTTGAAACTTGTTCAAACTTCCTATTTTTTTTAGAACAATCCCTTTAGTTAGGGTAATCTCACAAGGTTTGGAGGTGGGTGCTAGAGGCGGACACAAATCCACCTAAATATCTATATTATATCACGTCATACCACCTTCTAACAGAATCTCCTTCTGTCGGATATACTCCCCTTGTACATAGGGGGCAGTATTATAGTAGTTATATTCTTGTACATAGGGGGCAGTATTATAGTAGTTATATTCTTGGACATATGTGCAGTATTATAGTAGTTATATTCTTGGACATATGTGCAGTATTATAGTAGTTATATTATTGTTTACCTGTCTTCTCAAGTACTGGTGCTCTAAAATACATTTTTTAGTATAGTATATACTGTAGATGTAACATCTATCTACAAAGATCAGAAGCTGCACAGGTCCATACTACTGCTCTTACTATAAAAAAAGGGTCTCTGGGCAAAAAGCTTTACATGTAAGACCACTACAACATCACATTATTATTTCCAAATAAGCAAAATCAGATCAATAATCTCTAAAAATCTACATAATACCATCATATAGTTGTTACATAATATAACACAAGTTGGGTCCCTAAGGCCATGGATTTCGCTACCTCTAAAACTGTGCCTGAATGCAGAACATATACAGTATATAGAAATGTGCTGGGTAATATAATACCGTAATCAGCACAAGCGTCACACTGAGTGTCAGCTCTTGTGTTGTATATGATATTACGGGGTCCGGTCACCCACCTGTTCCCTGTAGATGAGAAGGAATTTTCCTGTATCTTATAACTCCATGTAGCAGCAGCACTTCCCTCCACAACATTCTGTTACCATAGCAACAGCTGGCTACATTGTATCTGTGCTGCCTGTAGTGCAATAGCGACATCTGCTGGACACAGTAAATATATCTGTATCTGCACTTTGCCATCCCTGGGACACTGATATAAGAGCCACAGAGGTTCCTTTACCCTCCTGCACCTGCTGGGCAAAGTACTTGATGTGGCCAGAAAAAATGGCAAAAGTGGGAAATGGAAAATGTGTTGTATCTGCGTCTTAAAGATCTGGATACAAATGGAAGATTGGATCTGCAGGGGGTGTCCGAAACTCGTGGCACTCACCCTGACAGATGGCAGCATCTAAACCAGCACCTAAAACCAGCAAAAATTGATGATCATTGTGGCCCTGTATGTATTATAATTATATATATATAGTTTAGTATTTATCATGAGCTTATTATACATCATAATACATTGAGGGGGTTGCAGTGGATTTTCCTTAAAAAGATGGGGTCAGTTGGGATGTGAGGGGTACACATGATATATGTAGGGGATGTATGAGATATATAGGAATGACATTGTTGTGTTATGAGGGGTTTATAATGTTAAATGAAATCTACGATCAAGGTCAAGCATGATAAACCTGGAATACTTACTCAAAGATCCAGGAAAGTTATAGAATGATGCTAATGAGCTTCAAGACGAAGGGTGTTTCCAGAGCCCCTCCATGCTGTAGCTTCACAGGCTGTTACACTATCTAGGAGAACTTCTCCCCTCCTACTGCATGAGATTACATTAGGCAGGGGGAAGTGCTGAGAAAGAAGATGGGAGGGTGAGACAGTGTAACAGCTTGTAAAGCTACAGCTAAGAGGGGACTTTGCTAACGCCCTCTAGACCCCTTCTGGCTGATTAGCATAATTATAAAAGTTGATATTAGAAGGAAGGGAATATAAGAAGATGACCACAGTCACGCTGCTTGGATCTATGAGTAAGTGTCCCTGGTTTATCAGGATGGATTTTGATGGTAGATTCACTTTAAGGAGCGCAGTGGGGGTCATAGTTTACTAAGGGTCCACAGACCGCATTTCCGTCAGGCACACACTGTAAGTGAATCGCGGCAGCTGTTCTTTCTCCTCGGGGATCGCGCAGGGATTGGTAAGTAAATGTGCCCCAATATTGTAAGAGGCTGAGTGTGGAGATGAGGAGCTGAAGACATTTGGGGGCATCATCAAGTTCTGTAACAGATGGGGCAGTATGAGTTGAGTGCCACATTGGAGGGACAGTTCTATGTGGTTGACCTCAAGAAGGTGGTTCATTCAAGTTTGGGGTTGGGCATTGAAAGGCCTGATACTATGAGGGGCAACAAAAAGGGAGGGTAAGTATACAATGTGGGGGGCACAGATCGGCTGGGGATATTCTGTGTTACATTCCATGTAATGTTATATTACTGGAGACCCCCTATTAGTCTATGAGATCTATGGCTGGTACATTGTGAGATCAGTCGTGTGCTGGTTTTCTAGCTCTTACTTCTCTTCATAGTTTTGTCATTATTTAGGCAGTCCGAGCCCTTAGGACTCATGTGGCACCAGGACTCGAGTTGTAAAACCTTATAGATAAGTCTAGAGGTGTCCTTCTCGCAGTGACCAGCGGGGGGCCCTGTTGTACCTTGTGCCTTCCCTCCTGCGGCAGATACCAGGAGCTGTACAAATCCTTTGGCGTCTTCTTAGTAACCTCTCAGGTATGGTAAGAACTTTCCCAAGCCAAATACTTGTCATGGTTGATATCTCACAAACGGGTTTGACATTAAAATCTTCAGAAAAAAACTTGATTCCACAATTCACACGACTGAGTCACAGTCCGGTGGGAAAAGCAAATAGATTGTAATATAATACAATAAACAGCGGCATTGTAATAACATGTATGTCATGTAATATTATACTACCCGTTATCTACATGGCACTGGCATCACCCAGCGCTATACAAGCCCTGTGCCCCACCGGGACAATTACATGGACGTCATCAGACCGACCCACACACAGGGGGCGCTATCCACATTCTACTGCGCAGCCATTGCTGTCCGATAAGTCCATTGCCTTATTAATTACTTGAACAACTTGTAAATCTCAGCAACCTAGTGATGGGTTGTTCGTGAACGAGCTGGCACAAAGAGCCGGCTCATTCGCGTGAACGACGAGAATCGGCTCCCCTCAGTGAGCCAATGGATCATTAAACCCCACCCCTAAATGGCTCACCATGCACCCTTTAACCCGATAAAATTGGGTTAAAAGTGGAGTGGTGTGGAGTGATTGATTGGACTAAAGCTCCCCATTATACAGGTAATAGGGAGCCATTCAGGAGCCAGAAGAGCCGGCTCTTCTTAGTGAGTGAAGCCTAATGAGTCAGCTTACTAAGAAGAGCCAGACTTCCCATCTCTACAGCAACCTCCAGCCCTTGTAATTTAGTGATGTAGCCTCCAACCCTAGTGACCCAGTAGTTTAGCCTCCAGCCCTGGTGATCTAGATGGTTAGCCTTCCATTGTAGTGACCCAATAGTTTAGCCTCCAACCCTAGTAAACCACTAGTTTAGCCTCTAGATTACCAGTCTAGTTGTATAGCCTCCAACCCTGGTGACCCAATCATTTAACTCCAACCCTAGTGACCCAATAGTTTATCCGCCAACCCTGGTGACCCCATAACATAGCCTCCAACCCTAGTGAAACATATTTATCCGCCGAAACCCTGTTGTTGAACCCATAACATAGCTCAACCTACGTGACCAAGAGTTTATCCGTCCACCTCTGGTGAACACCATACATAGCCTCCAACCATCATGGACCCCAATAGTTATCCTGCCAACCTGGTGACCCAAAAAATAGCCTCCAAACATAGTGATACCCAATAGATCTCCAACCGCTGGTGACCCGAATAACCATAGCCTCCAACCTAGTGACCAATAGTTATTCCTCAACCGGTGACCCAATTACCTCACACCCTAGGACCCTAGGTTATCCTCCAAACCCTGGGACAACTCCAACTAGCCCAATATTTTATCCTCCAACCTCGGTGACCCAATAAAATGCCTCCAACACTATGGACCCAAATAGTTAGCCTCAACCCTAGTGACGCAATAAGTCAAGACTTCAAACTTGGTGATACACTAAATAGCCTACACCTGGTAAACCACTAGGATAGCCTTAGTACCTCAGTCAGTTTTTTAGCCTTCCAACCCTAGGCCCGAATCATTAGGCCTCACAACCCTGCGTGATCCAATAGTTTAAGACTTCGCCCTAGTTTGTTATTAAGTATATGCTTGTGTGTCATTACCAATGTTTTTTTTGGGATATGCAAGAGTGTTACCCACAACACTGGCAAAACCCCTATCTTAGGCTTTAGATTACCAGTCTTGTGGTTTAGCCTCCAACCCAAGTGACCCAATAGTTTAGCCTTCAACCCTGGTGAGTGGTGACACAATAGTTTAACCAACAACCCTGTTGACACAATGGGGGTCATTTACTAAGGGCCGATTGCGTTTCCCGCGTACGTGTACCAATATTTCCGATGTGCGCCGCTTTGTACATGATTGCCCCGGGTTTTTCGCACGCGATCGGATTGTGGCGCATCGGGGCCGGCAATGCGCGCGACAGAATGGGGGGGGGCGTGGCCGAACGAAAACCCGACCTGATTCGGAAAAAACGCCGCAATTAAAAACCGAAAATGTGTCGTGGGAGCGCTTACCTTGACCTTTATGGGAGGTGCATTCCGGGCGTTAAGATTATTTCGGCGCTGCAGCGCCACCGGTGGACGGCGGAGGAACTACCATCTTAAATCCCAGCCGGACCCGAATCCTGTTGCAGAGAACGCGCCGCTGGATCGCGAATGGGCCGGGTAAGTAAATGTGCCCCAATGGCTTAGCCTCCAACCATAGTGACCCAGCAGTTTAGACTTTATCCCTGTTGATCCAATAATGGACTCTGGTTACCCAATGGTTTAGCCTCCAATCCTGTAGGAGTTTACCCATCAACCCTTGCAAACCACTATCTTAGCCCCTAGATTACCAGTCTAGTGGTTTAGCTTCCAACTCTAATTATCCAATAGTTCAGCCTCCGAACCTGAAGAGCAACTGGTGATATACTGTAATGACATAGCGAGATTTATGCCCAGGAATCATTTTTTGGTTAAAATGCCAAAACAAAATATTTGTTATTTTAAGTTTTTCTTTAAACTTCCCATTTCACTTAAGTATACTGAGATAGGAAAAAGATGTCAGATTACCTTTAATCAAACAGCGCCACCTGTCCCCTGGGGCATGTGTATGAGTATGCAGACTTAGTAAATGGTCAGTAATAGGAGCTGATTGTAATACCAACTCCAGCCACTGGGCATGTGGCTGGCCGCTGTTTTTTCTTATTATGATGTAGTACTCTTCTGTGTGAAGGTGGAGATATATTTGGGGATGTGAATAGTTTCATAAACCCATGTATATATCATTTTTTATAGGGTGAATTTAGTCCCCATGACCATCCACATCATCAGCTTCATTCTCTATTATATCCATAGAACTATCTGTGTCACCAAATGTCACCTCCCAGAGTCAATAATGAATCCCAGGAAACCTTCAAGCAGACAAAAAGTCCATGGTCCAGAGATGTAAAGAATGCGGAGAATTCCTCTAAGCCCTTTAAAGGCAGTAAATCCCTTTGGGGCCATTATGAGAATGTAACTTGTATAATGTCATACACTCAGTGGTGGGATTTAACTGTGGATTTACGAAAAGAGGGCTGGAGAGAGAGAGAGATGAGAGAGACTGAGTAGTGGAGAGAGGGTCGAGAGAGAGAGAGAGAGAGAGAGAGAACGGGTCTCGTGTTTCTTAGTTGAATGTTTCACAAAGTAGTTTCTAGTAATAGAAGAATAATCTGCTGTCAATACGTCTGTCGATAAACACAATCAGGATGATGTGAAAACTATTTGCAAAAGAGAAAGTTTCTTGAATGAAAGAGAAAGTTCTACTTGATGAAAGACAGTTCTCAACTTTATTAACTACTGTTATTTCAGTCCTAGGAAATTCAATAATGTGGAAATGCAAAGTCATTACATATTCTGAATCCAGAGCTGCACTCAATATTCTGTGCTGGTGCAGTCACTGTGTACCCCGACATGATAATTATCCTGTACTGAATCCTGAGTTACTCCTGTATTATTAACCCAGAGCTGCCACTCACTATCTCCGCTGGTTGCAGTCACTGTTGTTGTACATACATGACATTACTTATCCTGTACTGATCCTGAGTACATCCTGTATTATAACCAGAGCACACTCACTATTCTGTGCTGGTGCAGTCAATGGTACATACATGTCATACTATCCTGTATGATCCTGAGTTACATCCTGTATTATACACCAGAGATGCACCACAATTCTGCTGGTGGTGGTGCAGTCAATGTGTACATTACATGACATTACGTCTCCTTGTACTTGTACTGAGTTACATTACCTGATGATTACTCCAGAGCTTGCACTCACTATTCGGCTGTGGTGCAGTCAATGTGTACATACAGGACAGGACTTATCCGGTTACTGATCCTGAGTTACATCCTGTATTATACCCCAGAGCTGCACTCACTATTCTGCGCTGGTGCAGTCACGTGTCCATTAATGAATTACTTATCCTGTACTGATCCTGAGTTACCATCTGTGTTATTATACTCCAGGCTGTGCACTCACTATTCTGCTGCGTTATGGTGCAGTCACGTCTGTTTTGTATGTACCATACAGACATTACTATCCTGTTACTGTCCTGGAGTTACATCCTGTATTATACCCCAGCGGCTGCATCACTATTCTGCTGCGGTCGGCAGTAGCGATTTTTGTGTATTTGTACATACAGACAACTAATCCTGTTACGACCTTGAGCTAATCCTGTATTATACTCACAGCTTGCACCTCCATATATTCTGCTGATGGTTGCAGTCACTGGGGAATAAAGGCCATTACCCTATCCGTCTGATCGAGTTACATCATGTAATTATACTCCAGAGTTGGCACTTCACTATTCTGATGTGTGCAAGTTGCAGTCACTGTGTACATGACAACATTACATATTCCTGTATGATCCTGAGTACCTCCGTAGGATAACTCCAGAGCTGCACTCACTCACTATTCTGTGCTGGTGCAGTCACTGGATACATACATGACGATTACTTATCCTGTACTGATCCGAGTAGTTACATCCTGTATGATACCCAGAGCTTGCACTCACTATTCTGCTGCTGGTGCAGTCCACTGTTTTGTACATGACATGACATTACTTGTCCTGTACTGATCCTGAGTTACATCCTGTATTATACCCCAGAGCTGCACTCACTATCTGCTGCTGGTGCAGTCACTGGAGCACATTTACTATGGGTTACATGCTGCACTTTAGTCGGACTGTGTAAGTTTTTGATGGCTGAAGCGGCTTGTACAGGTATTTAAGAACCGTCTGCGCTTCAATTGTGTCACACACGACCCTTTTGTGGCACTGCTGCGCTGGTCTCTATGCGACACAAACTATTCTGC
This sequence comes from Engystomops pustulosus, assembly GCA_019512145.1. Classification (NCBI taxonomy): domain Eukaryota; kingdom Metazoa; phylum Chordata; class Amphibia; order Anura; family Leptodactylidae; genus Engystomops; species Engystomops pustulosus. The sequence continues at coordinate 13,125 of WNYA01000937.1, read as the reverse complement.
TGATGTCACGGTAAGGTGCATCTGTCATGAGGCTAATTAAGACACCTGTGCCTCGGGCGGTGCCCCCTGCTAGATGACAGTGGGTCGGCATTTTGGGGTTTGGTGTCAGTTCAATGAAAAATGTGTGTAGGAAGCTCACAGCAGGACCTGGAATCGTTCATACATTTGCTACATTCTCAAGGACCTGGCTGTGATGAAGTCATGAGCACATGATCTGTAGGGATGATGCATTGTCCAGGTGGCAAATATGAAGGGGGTGGTGTATGGAGAAGAGGGGTCAAATATGTAGGGAGGAAGCTCTCCTGCACAGGTAACAGACCTGTGTGCAGGTCAGATCCCATGGACTATGCACAGTTCACAGGACGGGAGTCCTTGCATCATGGAGAAGTATGATGTAACAACAGTTAAAGTGTCAGTGCTGCATCATATATCACAATGATGCATGGACTCCCATCCTGTGCATTGTGCTTAGTCCATTGGATCTGATCTGCACACAAACGTGTCCAGCCTATGGAAACTGTAAGTTGAGGGTGGACTGACTGAGGAAAGGGGGTACAAAGATGAACTGGGGACTGGCTGTGAGGTGATGGGGCATCTTTTTATAGATCACCTCTATTGGCTCACCCCTGCAGACACTACTTGATTCTCCTTTATACATAATGGACATTGATGCAGTGTAGGAAGAAATTCAGTGCCAGATATTATTGATGATGTGGAGCCTCGCTAAGGAGATCCTAGTACTGAGCGCTTATCATGTAGCTGTATATAAATATATTCTAGATGTGATGTATAAGATAACACAGCCATGTACTATCCCTCCCTCTGATCTTTAAAGTGCCATATTTACCGATTAGTAAAAATCTACCCTATTGTTGAGCTGTAGGCCTCCTCCTGACACTGAGGTCCCAGTGACCGTGCTCCTAAGTATTCAGCCTATAAACAGGTCCCACCAGCGGAGCCAGGAATGTCTTATCATTGGATGTATGTACTAAGCAGGTGTGTGAGCGCGGACACTGATAGGATTAACCAGGTGCCAGAGAATAACATGAGATCACTTCTTGTATGATGAGCGTTGCCAAGGAAAACCACCTACACCTGAGATACTGCTCCCTCTCTACAGCCTTTCATCCAAGCAAAGATGATTGAGCCTGTGCCAAGTATTCTGGTACCAACTACTTACTTCCTAAACTATCCACTACTGTACTACAAAGTCAGCTGTATCACAGCTACCAGATCTTGGTTTATGTGACTACGCTCCTGAAAAACATATACATGTTCTTTGCTGCATCACCATTACTAAACCTTTGCTTGTATAACCACTGTCCCGAAACATTTACTTCTGCTACATAAATCTCAACTTGTAGACTACCTTCCTAAACATATCTAATACTAGACCACATACCCAGCTCATCGCTGCTACCAGATCTTGGTTTACCTGACTACGCTCCTGAAAAACATATACAGGTATTTTTCTACATCACCATAACTAAATCTTGGCTTGTACAACCAACGTCCTAAAACATTTACTTCTGCTACATAAATCTCAACTTGTAGACTACTTTCCTAAACATATCTAATACTAGACCACATACCCAGCTCATCGCTGCTAGCAGATCTTGGTTTACCTGACTGCGCTCCTGAATAGCATATACAGTTCGTTACTACATCACCATAACTAAATCTTGGTTCGTACAACCACCGTCCTGAAACATTTACTTTTGAAACTTGTAGACTACCTTCCTAAACATACCTTATACTATACCACATACCCTGCTCATCGCTGCTACCAGATCTTGGTTTACCTGACTACGCTCCTGAAAAAACATATACAGGTATTTTTCTACATCACCATAACTAAATCTTGGCTTGTACAACCACCATCCTGAAACATTTACTTCTGCTACATAAATCTCAACTTGTAGACTACCTTCCTAAACGTACCCACTACTATACCACATACCCAGCTCATCGCTGGTTATCTGACTATGCTCCTGTACAACATATACAACTTTGTTATTTCACCGTTACTAAAACTTTGGCTTGTACGCAACCTTTACTTCTGTATCACATATCTGTCTCTGCTACATGAACCTTCATTAACCTCAGATTGTAGACTACCTAACCCTACCATATCACATACCCAGCTCTGCTACATCGCCTGTTACTGATCCTTGGCTTGTGTGACTACCCTTATTACAGAGGTTTCTCCCTGCAGATTATAGAGATACACTTGGGTTAGTGCAGCAGGAGAAGGGCTCGGGGTTAGTATTAGACTGTGAAGTGGATGGTAGTAACCAGTGCCAGGCGGCTGCTGCCAAGGCAAACAGAATCATGTGATGTGTGGAAAGATACATAAGTACACACAGAAAACTCCTGGAATACTATGCACAGATTTGTGTCTTATTGTACCTAGAAATTATTTGGGTTGAAACTTAGATTTAAGAATTAGAAGCCATTTCCAAATTTCTCAATATGAAAATAAATATTTTCGGCCACTTCTGGAATGATCACACAGCTTTACCACGACCTTGAATGGCACATGAGCCATTAGTATATATCCATTATAATGAGCTCAGATTAGTCTATTAACCCCTTAAGGACGCAGCCTGTTTGCAGGTTAAGGCTCGCAACTTTTTTTTGAAATTTGACCAGTGTCTCTTCCTGTGGTAATAATTTTGAACGCTGTTACTTATCAAAACGATTCTGAGATTGTTTTTTCCCCACATGTTGTACTTCATTTTAGTGGTAAATTTTGGCTGATAAGTTTTGCGTTTATTTACAAAAAAAAAGAAAAAAAATGATGAATTTTTAGAAAAATTTGCCATTTTCGAAATTCTAAATCACCGCGTTTTCAGGCAGAAGATTTACCACCTAAATAACTTGCAGAATAACATTTCCCATTTGTCTACTTTACATTTTCATAATTTTTGAAATGTTTGGATAATTTATTTTGACGTCACGCGGCCTACAAATCGAATAGCGATTTTCCGTATTTTCGGAATTGACTATTTTGGGGATAAATACTGTTTGAAATCAAATTTTACATATTTAGCAACAAAACCCCCTATATAACCAACCCATTTTCAAATCTGCACCCCTCAAACTATCAGAAACAGCATTTACAAAGATTGTTAACCCCTTGAGATCTTCATAGTAATTGAATCAAAATGGCGGTGAAATTTAGAATGGTCAAATTTTGTCGGTTATACGTTCATTTAGCCCTAAAATTTACACATTTCCAAAAGATAAAAAGAGAAAACTCACCATAAAATTTGTTCTACAATTTCTCCTGAGTGCAGCGACCCCCCACACGTGGCCGTTACTTGTGTTATGGGGGCACAGCGAGGCGCAGAAGGGAAGGAGCACCCTGCAGCTGCCAGGATTTTAGTTTTCTGGTTGCCCCCTTTTGAAGGCTATAAAATTTTCGCTTTTCCGTTATTGGGGCCATGTGACGGCATTTTTTTTGCGGGACGAGATGCTTTTTCCAGTGTTACCATTTTGGGGTTGGTATCACCTATTGTTGAAAATCCCGCGGCTAACGATGCCGGTTCGGCTGCTATACAGCGCTGAATCGGCATCGTCTCTGCGCCGTAGCTGTACTGCGCTGAGCGCTAATCGCGGGACTCAGCGCAGTACAGCTACGGCGCAGAGCGCTAAGGTGTTAAGTTCTCTGATGGTGATTCCTCACACTGCTGTCCCCTTTGAGTTGAGCTGAAGAGCTCCGCAGCCCCTCCCCTCTGTGTCACTGCTTTAGTATCCAACCAAAAGCCTGCTACTGCTTTTTATTATGAACCCAGAGGAGAGGGACTGTATTGCAGCTCAGTGCACAGAGCTTAGAGCACAGCTGTGTGAGTACATAACCCGTGCTGAAGCTACAATAGAAGCTAAAGCTCTTTTTTATTCTATGCTGGGTTGCAACATAAATGACCTATACATACTATAATCAGCTTATTCTCAGCTGCACACATGTGTTTGGGTAGCGGTGAGTGTCAATTCAGCACTTCAATGCAGAGAGCTAAGAGCACAGCAGTGTGAGGGCACATGTCCAGTCTACAGAAGCTACAGCTCAATTTAAGAAAGGTTGTGCAGTAATACTATTAGTCAGTTTAATTGTAGTTATAATGTTTGTCCAGAAACTGATATTACTGATATAACTGATGAAACAGTTCAATGCAGAGAGCTAAGAGCACAGCAGTGTGAGGAGGACACATGGAAAGTCCACAGAAGCTTCTGCATATTTCAAGACAGGTTGTGTAGCTTTACCAATAGTCAGCGTAATGATAGTTCTAATGTTTGTCCAGAAACTGGTAGAACTGTACTCAGATGTGTTTGGCCAGAGGGGGAGATGGAATAAAAACTGTTCAATGCAGAGAGCTAAGAGCACAGCAGTGTCAGGGGATATGCCCAGTCCACAGAATTTGTGTATTTTCAGAGAAGTTGGGTAGCGGTACCAATATTCAATGTAAAGTCAGCCATGTTCTTGGTAAGTTTTTGTAATTTATTGACTTCCAGGTCACTGGTGGAGATTCTTCTCTTCGTAAACTATAAACCAGTTTTTTGGACAGACTCCCTTCCTTCCCCTGGCGAGGCCCCGGGCGCTCTTCTGCTGTTAGTTTCACAGGGCGATTAACCAGTTTTTGAGCAAAATGCAGATTCCCCCTTGCAGGGCTAAAATTACCTTCCTATTGTACCTGGCTGGAGATACAATGTAGCACAACCTGAACATGTCCTTGAAAAACTAGAGACCGGTAAGCGATCAGTGGATTGTGGCAGAGCAGAGATACGAGGCCACGGACCTCATGGAGAGGAAGAGAGAAGAGGGTCTGCAGAGAAAGAGGAGGAAATACATGAATGTGTATATTCCGTATATAAGTATTATCCCTGGAGTTCTGTGGAATCAGACCTTAGTGTGTGTTGTTATTAGTGCAACATTCCCACCGTGGCCGACAGCATGCGGAGGCAGCAGGAACTAGAACCTGGAGTGGTCAGCTATGAGTGGAGGCTATATGTACAGAGGGTTTTTTCCCAGTATAGGTGTTTATCTCATTGGCAGATTTTATGTGGGAGGCCCGTGATGTTAGTGGCAGGCGAGGACGCACAGAGAGAAGTGGAGATTCTTAGATTCTTTTATTGGCAGACTTAGAACGGCAGCAAAATTCCTTCATTTTGAGGCTAGCCGGGCTGTAGATTAGCTGATGTGATAGTGAGTGCCAGCTGTTTGCAGGAACGTCAGTGTGGACCAGTGGTCAGCTTTGCTGGGAGGAGTCTCCTATGGAGCCGCATCGGCTCTGTTGCATCAGCATCCCAACAGCAATCATTGTGCACTCAGGCACTACAGAGAAAACTCCAAAAGGACAAAGTGTACTTGGCCACATTCATCTTTCCTTTCATTAAACCAGTGGTCCTATCCCTGCCACCATAGTGTTTTATATCCATCTCATGACTCTGATCTGTCTCATCTCTCTTTCTTATGTGTCAGATACTATAGAATGTTCAGAAGGTAAATGAAAGTGTAGATAAACCCTGCACCCTCATAATCTAAGCACATTGTCAGCGCACAGCATCTCACAGAACATTGGAATCATGAAGTGTCTGCTTAGAAAGTCCCCGTCTACACTGGAATCTTACACTGACCATCACTCAGGAGATAAAACAGCAATAAAACTGAGTAAAATTGTAAAGTAAGGGGTTAAAAATGATCTTTATTGAGTAAACATCACTAGGGGGTTGAATTTTGAGAATTTTCTTTCAGGGGTAAACCCCTTTAATCCTCTAGTACAGTCCACTTGTCAGGAGATCCCTTCTCCTCGCCCTTAGTGTCTACACCTCGGTGACTCTCAGGCGTGACGCTCTCCTCATCCATCACCTTCCAGCACAGGATTACTAAGAACTTGGTTAATGGCGGCTCAGCCATAACTCACCTGTAATCAGGACACTGTTGTTACCTACAATATTGTCTCATTCCTTTTCTAACCTACAAATGTAGAATATGTAAAAGGTGACATTCCTTCCAGGTGGCCCCACCCTGCTGCAAATCTAGCGCTAGTGTGTTTATCAACCTGTAGCTGCAGGAGACGGGACGTTTAAAGGGACACGCCGCCTTTAAAGAAGATCTGGTACCTGTCCTGCCTATTATAGTACGGTAAATACTTGTATTAATAACCCTGTCTTGTTCCATCCTTCTGAATATTTATGAAAATATTGACAACTGGGCGTTACCTTACTTCTACTCAATAATAAACCTCATCTGCCCTGCAGGGCCGCCACTAGGAATTTCAAGGCCCCTGACTGTCAAATTTTGTGTCCTCCCCCACTTCACACTGCAGATTAGTTTCCCATCTTATGTTTGCCACGTGATGTAGTAGTGTCAAATTTGGATACTGATACCGTAGCCAGTATTGTAACGGTGTTCAGTGTAACATTGTCGGAACATAGCCAAGTCACAGAGCACCCCACAGTAGCCAATAGTCACATTTCCCCTAACAGTAGCAGGTGACAGTGTCCCCCATAGTATCCAAGTCACAGAGCCCCCACAGTAGCCAATAGTCACATTTCCCCTAACAGTAGCAAGTTACAATTACCCCAATAGTATCCAAGCCACAGAGCCCTCCACAGTAGTCAATAGTCACATATCTCCTCAAAGTAACAAGTCACAGTGTCCCCTATAATATCCAAATCACAGAGACCTCCACAGTAGCCAATAGTCATATTTCCCTCACAGTAGCAAGTGACAGTGTCCCCCATAATATCCAAGTCACAGAGCCCTCCACAGTAGCCAATAGTCATATATACCCTCACAATAGCAAGTCACAGTGTCCCACATAGTATCCATATGACCCACTCACGGTGTCCCCCACAGTAGCCAAGACACAGTGTCCCCCACGGCGACTATGCCTACCCCCTTATTTATTACCACCCCATAGTAACAGATTAAGAAAATAAAATTACGTATTCCTTTTCACTCCTTCTTCCATACTTAACAGGGTCAGCGAGCCATCAGACATCGTCTGTACCGCATCTAGATACTGAGCTGTAGAGCAGGGAGCTGAAAGCTACTATGCTCCTCTACATATTGCTACACTTGATCAGGAAATATATGGGGCAGTAGTACTACTCTTATGCTTCTGGCCATGCCATGCCCATGATCGGAGTCCCACTATTCCCCACCTGATGGCAGAGCTGTTGTCATGTAACAGTCATAGATCTCTCAGCAACCTTTCTTTTAAGAGGAACCAGTAACCACATTTTACCAAATGAAATTAGCAGACCCCTCGAGAAGGGTATAAAAGGTCCTTTCTAGAATTCCCTGTTATATTTAAAATTTTTCCATGTGAAAATTATCATGAGAAAAGTCATGAGATGAGTCACTCTTAGAGGCTGCAGGATGAGTCTCACTTCAGAAGTCCCTGTCTTCCGTTTAATAGGACCTGGACAAATGTGTCTGGTGTCATATTAAAGATAAAAATCTCATCTTTCAGATGGCATCAGACTAGGAGTTCTGTTATATGGGGCAGCGATCCCGGACTGCCAGTCGTCAATATTTTTAATATACCGGTTGTCAATCATTTCATAAATATTCAGGAAGAATAAGAGAGGGATTGTACAACAAGTTCCCTGTACCTCGAAGCAGAATGCAACCTTTGCCCATTGTCATATGGCTTTGGAGGAGATTTCTTTTATATGTAAATAGGAAACTCTAGAAAGGACATTTCATCCCTTACCTGAGTGGTAGTTGAATGGGAAACAATCTGGTGAGTCCCTTTAGCATATGCTGATTTTTATTTCCCAAATAAGGCTGCATTCAGATTGCCGTGTGCCAGCTGTACCATAGCACAGCGGGCACACGTTGGCCCTGTTCACCCCCGCCCCTCTCCATAGAGATATATGGCGCACGGCGCCGTATTCGGAGAAAAGATAGGACATGTCCTATATTTTCATGGGGTACGGAACGGTATGGTGCCGCACTTGTGCTGCACCGCTCCCGTACAGCGATGTGCGCCCCGTGTATCGGGGACGTATATAGGCCGTATATACGCCCCCCATACACCAGTGTGAATGTAGCCTAAGTTGGATCATCCTCCTGATATTTCATGTCCTTCGTCACTTATAGTATACAGTTATATACATGTATATAAGCGCTGCACAGTATGCAGGGGGAGGAGGGTTACTAGCATTCATCGCTAGTAAAATTGTCCATGGAATGAAGAATAATTACAGAGCGTTATCTGAGCTGCCCTTGTGTTGGCCGCTGAATATTGACTCTACACTGTTATGTTTTAGGATTTTTGAAAAGTTTATTTTTTGCTGCGTTTTGTCTCACATTTGCTGTGGGGTCACCTCTACCCACTGGCTGTCAGCTTCCCGTCTCTCCTTATGACGCTCTTTCCACATTAGTACCAGGTCCTTGTGTCTTGTCATGGTGCATGAGTACACTATGTATTCTACCCCATCCAATCACATACAAGACAGGCTTATGTAAGGCACCTTCCCCAAGGTAGGTGCTTGATCAAGAAGGCTCCTAGTGATCTTGCATATGTGTATATCAGGTGTTTATCTGCCTGTTTCTTCATCTCATCCAATTTAACCATATCTAAATCTATTCCACCAGCCTGACATTAGCCTATTTAGAGTAAAGAACCCCCCCCCCCCCCTGGGAACCTGTCACCAGGGACCTCATTTTCTCTAAAGACAGGTTACAGAAGCTTATTACACCTGCCGTGCAAATCTGTCTTTCTGCTTTTTCTGCTCCTGTACAGGAGGGAGGAGCTGTACAGGAGCACAAAGGTGGGGGCTGAGAGCTGAGGAGTCTGCAGCACAAACAAGTCACATGTTGTTTTTTGAAATGCATTCAAACCAAAGCCCAACCCCTGGGACTACACAGAGGAATCTGTCAGGGTGTAAGGTAAGTTATAATGCACATTATATAGTAATTCAGATGCTTAGAGACAGAAGTAAGACAGATTTACACTGCAGGTATGATGGGCTGCTGCAACCCGTCTTTAGTGAAAATGTCCCTGCTAACAGGTTCCCTTGAAGAGACAACTCAACCTTGACTACTTCTCATTCTGTCTCTGTCTATTGAACAATGCATATCACTTGCCACCAACCTGGGAGGACAACTCTGAGGCAGTGACCTGGTGGTTCTCAGGGGTTAAAGGGTGCAAAGCAGGAGATTAATTTCGACAACACCCTCGGGGTTAGCCACAAGAAGGTGCAATCAGTCTCCACCTGTTGCATCACAGGGATTTTCTATCAAATGACATTGTGACTGGTGTTACAGGGTTGTTACATGCTGGATGATGGACGTGTTGGTGATGGTTTGGTGAGGAACACAACTAGTATTAAACTTAATGGATCTTTTTTGATTTCTGAGGTAATAAAATAAGCAATAAAATAAATTGGACAAAGAAAACCAAAAGGTTTCTGAATATTGGGCAAACGGTAGACCAATGGGGCAGATTTACTTACCCGGGCCATTCACGATCCAGCGGCGCGTTCTCTGCGGTGGATTCGGGTCTTCCAAGCCGGGCCGAGTGAAGGTAAGCGCGTGTTCAGCGACACTTTTTTTTAAAAAATGCGGCGGTTTTTCCAAATCCATCGGGGATTTTCGTACGGCCACGCCCCCCGATTTCCGTCACGTGCATGCCGGCGCCGATGTGACACAATCCGATTGCGTGCACCAATCCCGGGCAATACAGGGAAAATCGGCACAAAACAGAAACATTCAACGTAAAAACGCGAATCGGGCCCTTAGTAAATGACCCCCAATATGTCATGTTTATTAAAGTTAATGGTGGGTCGTCACATAGAGGTCTCCACTCTCATAGATGACACTCAAATACCAGGATTACAAGCAATTGCATTAGTATTTGAACACTTGGGGCTGAACAATAGATCCCAGGGATCAGGAGCGGACAAATAAGGTGCAAGTGCTAATGGACATGGCTCCAGTGAATGTGGACACAGGTTCTCATGATCACCAAGGGGCCAACTCTCGGTCGCGTCAAATCTTATTATTATTCAAGAAACAAGTTGGACCCTTTTTTTCACACGATAGGGCCTTACTTGCTTATCGGTGCGGGAAGAGTCCCCCACAGATCACAAGAACGGAGGGGGGATCCAAGGTTCCCCCGTCGGAACCCTCGTTGCTCTGAGCAAACTCCTCTGCATGTCCGCTCTGCTCCGTTCATCTCTATGGATTTTGGCAATCTCAGTCTACACGGCCATCTACTCCACTCATCTCGGGGGAACGATGAGGAGTCCAATGGAGGTACCTTGGACCCATCAGACCCCCCGTTCTCATGATCTGTGGGGGCCTCATTACTGGAACTCCTGCTGATCAACAAGTTAGGCCCTAGCCTGTGAATGAAATTGTTTACTGTGAGAATAGTTTCTCCGTGGTTAGCATTACAACCTTGTAGCGCTGGGGACCTGGGTCCCAATCCCAGGATCAACATCTGCAAAGAGTTTGTATGTTCTCTCCGTGTTTGCGTGGGTTTCCTCTGGGTTCTCCGGTTTCCTCCCACACTCCAAAACATACTGGTAGCTTGATTAGATTGTGAGCCCCATTGGGGACAGGGACTGATTTGGCAAGCTCTGTGCAGCGCTGAGTAATCTGTGTGTGATATATATAAATAAAGAATTATTATTATTATTAATTTTTATTATTAAAAAAACCCTCAGTGGGGTAAGAACCATGAAGCGGAGGGAACCTAGAGGGCAGAGACATAATACAAATACCCAGTTATCCTATAAGTGCTGTACACAGGGACAAGCCTCCATATCAGCTATGATTGATATATAAGTCACTCGCTACTTGTGTATTCTGCCAATATTTGATATAATCCTCCCAGCAGGACTGAGTCACATCTGAGTATTAATAGGTTCTAAGCAGAAAAGCTGATACACAAATATGTACATTAGATAAAGCTCTAGACCTGTCCACCATATGTACACAGCACAGCACACAATACGGAGGGGTAATGGGAGGGGGGTCCTCACTACTACGTTATATAAATCCCTAAATAGTAAGTTCTCTGCCCATCGCTCTAATAACTTCAGAGCATTTACATAATGTAGAAGAGCTGGAAGGAATCTGAACTTCCTACAACCTAATAATCTGATTACCCGATTACTCCGGCAGCACTTCCATAACCTGCAGTGAGGGGAAGTCATGATCAATCATTTTTCCATTTCCATATGACATATGAGGTTGGTACCTGCAGGATGACTGTATAGAGACCGAAATTGTGTAGGACAGGCACTACCAAGGTATACGAATGTGTGTAAGCCAACGCACCCCAATAGCTATACAATCCAAACAAAACAAGAAAAAGGCGGGATGCGTACACAAGGCTAGACAGAAATATAACAAAAAATGTTTATTGGATAAGTAACAATTTTAAACACAATCAAGACGGGACAACAATAAATATAAAAACACTTAAAAAGTACACCAGAGGGGTGTACAAAGCTGCCAAGGACCAAGTTGCCCTAGAAACCCCCTACTACAGTCTGCCAAGAGTAGAACTACAGTAACCATAAGGACCAGAATATGAGTAACCATATAGAGCTAAATGCATGAAAAGTGCAATTTGAACAATGTAACAAAGCTCTGATGCATCGATCCCTACCTGCCCAACATATACAATAGCATGTTGTCGTAGAATAAGACAATAAAGCAAGGCAGGCAGGTGTAGGCAGAGAAAGAGAGAGGGCGGGGGGTACGCAGACCCCACGCGTATCGTCACCTATTCGGTGACTTCCTTCCTGGATTGCAGGATGACTGTACTTACTAGTGGCACCGTTTCAACTAAATCTACCATCAAAATCCATCATGATAAACCAGGGGCACTTACTCATAGATCCAGGCACCCTGACTGGGGTAATCTTCTTATATTTGTTATCCATGGCCTCCTTCCTTCTAAAACCAACTTATAAAAATGTGGGGGTGTTACCAGAGCTCCTCCGTGTTGTATCTTACATTGTCTAGGAGATTACTGAGGAAGCAGGGGGGGGGGGGGGGAGAGAGACAGTGTAACAGCCTGTGAAGCTGCAGCTGGTAAGTGCCCTTTGCTTATGATGACTGATATTGATGGTACATTTCCTCTAACATTCTGTGCATTGTAATGGGACACTGAAAAAGAAAGTTCCACAAGGCAGTGAAATTGATTTCCCATATGGTCCTAATGACACATCCCCTTTATTCTTTAGGTCGCTCCCATCACGAATATAACACATCTAATTTCATTTAGATAAGATCTACCACCAGGATGAAGAATTGTAAACCAAGCACTGACATACTGGTGTGTGCACCCTCTGGCCGGATCTGATCTTCTTTTAGCTTCCTATGGCCTTGTTTTTATGACTAAAAGGCTTTACAAATTATGCAAATGAGTCTGACGGGCTCCATGCTCCATAAACACCTATGGAGTCTGGAGCCCCTCAGGCTCATTTGCATAATTTTTTAATCCTTCTTTTTTGTTAAAACCAGGGAATAAGAAAAACAATAAGAAAAAGAAGAACATATCCTGCCAGAGGGGGCACACACCAGTATGTCAGTGTACTTTGTTTACAATCCTTCATCCTGGTGGTAGATGTCCTATAATTCTTGAGAAAAAGACGTTTCTGAAAACTGTAATTTTTCCATTCTGTAACTTTACCGAGATGTGTAAGGAGACGTTTTTTGTGGTACCAGACATTTTTTTTGGCTGATGAAATGTGACAATTTCGATAGGTTGACACTTGTGATCCTGGATGCTAGCAGCAGGTGTCTGCTGTATAATAAAGTACAGGGGCGTAACGGGTGTAACTAGGAGCGTCAGGGCCCCACAGCAGATTTCTGAATGGGGCGCTATTTCACACATATTTATGCTTATATATAGGCTAGATACAGCATAAACCTACATACTGTATACACACACCACATATACACACATACAGTATAAACACACATACACACATACATACAGCAAATACAAACATACATACAGCATTTACACACATACATACAGCATATACACACATACACACACCGCATATACACACATACACACACCACATATACACACATACATAGAGCATATACACACATACATACAGCAAATACACACATACATACAGCAT